>NW_011627380.1:13712-37274 GCF_000204515.1 Acromyrmex echinatior | reverse complement strand
AACCACATTACACAAAAATCGATTGTAATTACACGTACAAGAATAAGTTTTCTTATTTTTATATAAAAAAATATATGTATAAATATCTTATATAACCTTAATTTTCTTTTTTTCATTAATAAATGTAAATCAGTTATATTTTCCTAGCTGCCATTTATTGGAATCACCTCTCGCATTGTTTCCCTTTAAACGTCTGAGAGGTCCCGGATCAAAAGGATTAAGTTCCTTGATCCAAAAAGTAGGACCGACGTTCGCACTGTCCCTCGGATAGATGTCATAGCGTCCTTTCGGGACGTTGATTCATATTCCGGGACGGAAAAGGTGCGTGCGATTTACAGGCATTCGCTCTGTGTGTATACCTATGAGATTGAGCCATCCTTCCATATTCTCTCCATTTTCTTTCATTGTCTTCTTCATTGAATTTCTAAGGGTTCGGACGTAACACTGCAAAATCTAATTGAAATAAATAATTTAATGAGCGTTAAATATATATGCTAACATTATTAACAGTTCGGATACATAAATTTTATTAAACGTATGAGTGAACGTAAATTTAAGATATTGTTATAAAATATCAATTATGTTACATTGTCGCAGTTATCAAAGAGCAACCCTGTCTCTTACATTTAATGATATTCCATTATTTTTAACTTCAATATGTGTCAAAATCAATTAATTTTTTAGTTTCAAAGTACAGCATTCATATTAATACATGAACTTAGTAAATAATAAATTAAATTTGAATCAAATTTAATACATTTTCAAGAGTTATTTAACTACAATGTTTTAGTTTAACGACATGAGATAGAAGCAAGGTCGACATATAGAAATTATTAAAAAATAAACAACTCAAAGTATTTATAATACAACACTATGAATTTTACACATTGTATTCTTTTATATGTATTCTTAAGATATTACATACATATCAACACCAATTATAAAACTTTTAGCAATTATTTTCAATATGCCAAAATGCATTGAGTATACTTTACAGAATATTTATTAGCGTGATAGTAAAATGTAGATGATAGTAAAATTAACATGATGTATGACAGTATGATAGCAGAATATTGATAGTATAAAATAATTTTCAAAAACTCACTTTTATTATATAAAATAAACAATAATTTTTAAAATTTTTTCTAGCTTATCCTTATCTGTGACATTAGAATGTGTGTATAAGTATCCTAAAATATATAGAGGAATAACACAATTGTTATGTAATGTCCTAATTTTGTACACAATCATTCCATGAAATTTAGGTAGGTGTTCGAATTTTGAGATCTAGTAAAATTACGCATAAGACAGTTAAAATTTTATATAAAATTTTGTAATTATTTATCTGTTTACGTAAATCCTCATCGAGATTATAATTAGACAATTTGTGAAGAATTGCTACTGTCTCATTTATCTGAAATTATATTAACATTAAACGAAGGTTGTAGTAAAACTGAAAACTTTGTGTTCAATGAATAAGATTTTGTCATTTCAAATAAAACTTTGGCATGTGTAATTTCATTGCTGTTTGTGCTTATTATTCTAATTATAAATAATTATTAATGCTTTTGATCTAATGTAACTATACCTTAAAGTAAACAGTTTGACATACGTAGTTTAACCTGAGAAATAAAATGCTATTCAAAACGAAATTAAAATATGTATATAATTCCATCATAGTATATAACGAAATATCCATATTCTCTGATAATTTCCAAATAAGTGATTAATAGACAAAACGATGAAGCTTTAGAAAAATATCATATCATTTGTATTAACATTTGTACTTTGAATATTACGTTTAGTTTGCGTGATATAAGGCACAGTTGTAGGTGGACGTGCCTATAAATAAATTATAATTGTTATAATTAATCAAACCGAGAGAAAAAAGTACTAGCAAAATATATTTTTAAAATCGTAGAATTTTTAACGCAGAATTCAATATAAATTTATAAATTATAATGTTATAACATACATATTTCAGATAAAAGAAACGATTTCAAGGGGGACATACTTGTTTAAATATTTTTTGAATATATTATTTGTTACATTGTTTCTTTTTTTTGTTTCTGTAAACACCTAAAAAATATTAGGTTGACAATTTAAGGGTGTATTAGATGTACAGTCCCTACAAAAACTGAATTTGGAAGTACGTTTAATATTTGCAAACCAATCAAATTCTATTGCATTTTTATTCATTATTATTGTTATATCAAGGAAATTTAATCTCCCCCCCTTCCCCAACTTCTAGTATGAACTTAATTCTTGAATACATTGAGTTAAAACTATCAAGAATTTTATTAATAGAATCATACGTGAATACCATTGCAATATCATCCATATATCTCACATAAAAAGGCAATTCAATTTTTAAGCCTTCCAATGCTTTATTTTCTAAATATTCTAAAACTAAATCTGCCATAATGGGACACAGCAGAGAACCCATGGGAGTGCCGAATATCTGTAAATGTTGATGTAAAAAATAAAATATGTCGAATCAATTGCACTACGGTAATAAATTCTTTTTTCAGAATTTTCTGCCAATGTATTTCCATTTTCTCTCCAAACATTTGTTGGTCAATTCCACCGGAACAAGGTTCCGTTGGTGAACAAGGAACGTTTAATGATATCAAAGCATGTTCATCTTCTAAAAATTTTCCATTTAATCGTTTTACTAACATAAAACTATTGTCAATATGGCTCTGCGGTTTGAGAACGTATTGACCAATCAAATCCTGTAGGAACGCAGTTAAAGGATACAAAAGATTATCCACATATGAGATGATTATTCTAAATTGTGATCCTGTTTTGTGAATCTTAGGGAACGCATAAGCTCTCGGTAATGTTCCATCATTGCAATGCAGTTTTTTGTATGTTTTGTTATCTATGTATTCTTTATTTTCCCACTTTTTTAATGCGTATCTGATTTCCATCTGGATAACATATTGTGACGATTATATATTTTATATTGTTTCATTTTATATTCTTTTTGATAACGAAAATGTGCATCTTGTATTCGTACTTTTTATAATGGACTTGCGTTTTGAATAACTGTGTTGATTTATGGAAAAAGAGAATGAATAATAAGTGGAGAAGGAGAAGGAGAATAAGTAATATGAGAAATAAGTAGTCATTGAACTCATTATATTGTCTGATGATAATTATGCCTATTGTACTCTTTGGTTAGTCACTTGGCTAAATAGCGGAGAGATAGAAATTAGACTTCTCCCAATCAGATAGTAGGGAGGTACTCATCCTCGGTCACATAGAGCATAATTTTAACTTTATTCAACATTTTTCTACACATTTATTATGATGTTATACGAATTGGCTGAAGATGATTTGAAGGAAACCGAAACGTCCTAAGAAGTCTATATTGGAGAAGTCATTGTTTTTAATATATTATGTGAATTTTTTAAGATTGTTATATAAATTCTCGCGCTGTGTAACATTCTCATTGTCCGTACATTATTTGATAGTTTTTACAATAAGTTATGTTACAATATGAAATAATTTTTCAATATTTTCTCTCCTATATGTTTAAACATGAATGATCTCAACTACTGTTAAATTACTAATTTGTTTTCTTTTTTATGTTTTAATATTTTAATGTATGAGATACCTAAGAGTCAGGAGTAGAAATTGTTATAAGGAGTTGTTTTTCGGCAGAGACTGGTTTCCTTCCAGGCGATGCATTCTTATATCTTTTAATCTTGGCCCGATTAATTGTATCACTACTTCAAATGTTTCCGGATACATTCTGCAAGATATAAAACTGCTGTAATTTCTTGACAATGCTTTGAATTGATAAATAAAAACTGAATATGTAAAATAAGAATATATACAGATTATTTATTTAGGTATTTTAAAACGATCAATTGAGTTGAACAAAAAATATGTATGGAAATATTCACACTCGTCAAAAATGTTTTTTGAATAAATGTTTTTTGCGCCTTGTGTATCCAGGGATAACTCTCTTAACAAAATCTGTTATTTTTTCTTGTACAACTGTTTCTCCAAGTGTTTCATCCACTATTAAAATAGAAAATTTATATAAAATTTCTCATTCCTGGTTAGTGCTTAAACTGTCCTCATATTTCTCGTCACTACAATTATCATCAGAACTGCTACTGGATAATTCATTACTGTCATTTTCATTAAAGTCATGAATTAATAATACTGACAGTGCAATTTATTGTGGTGGAATCTATTTTGATTTCATGTTTTATGCGTTTAACATCGTTCCGTTTCAAAGTGTGTACATGATGAAACAAAACGTAGCCAATGTGCTAAGCATTGGTTATGCAAACGATGCGTGCTATGCGTGAAACGAAACGCAATCAGTGTTTCCAGATTCGAAACAACTTTATATAAAAAACAAATAAGTATTATTCAGGCGACAATAGGTAATTTTTCAAATGTCTTTGAAGCAAATTATAAGTTTAAGGAAAAAATAGATTTTAATACGTAGGCTGCTGGAAAAATTTCTGCAATCTAATATTTCCAGTGGCGCCAACGTTCTGCTACTATCATATCCATAAAATTAGGTTTTTAACCTATAATTTAGTTGATAGTTGTACCCAAACCAACTAGTTTTGTTTGCATAGTATTTTAAAAGAAGTTATTTTGTGAGAAAGTGGAAATTTCGCGTGAAAATGTTCGGGTAATGATTTTTTATGATTACAAATGTAATCTAACTCCAAAACAATGCATCGATCGACTTTTGGGAATGAAGCACCATCCAATAGGACTGTTTATAATTGATTTGCCGAATTCCAGCGTGGATGTACTTTTCTTTGTGACGACTTCCGTTAAGATCGTCCATCCACGTCTGTTGTTGCCTAATATTGATGCTGTGCGTGAAATGATTGAGCGAGACCGGCATATGACATATCGCGAGATTCAGGCATCCTTAGGCATTGACATGAAAGCAATACATATGATTTTGCATGATCACTTGAGCGTACCGAAACTTTGCAGTCGTTGGATCCCACACAATTTGACTGAAGCTCAAATAGCCTCATGTTAAATGGAGCAAAGAAATGCTCAAAAAATTCAACCGAGGTCGGTCAAATTTGGTCTACAATATTGTTACTGGGGACGAAACATGGATTTATTCGTATGAGCCGAAAGTAAACAACAACTGTTTCGGTATTTCAAAATGAACCGAAACCAACAAAAGTTGTTGGTTCACGCAGTGCTGCCAAGCAAATGATTGCTTGTTTCTTCAGTTACCAGACATGTGGCAACCGTGGCTTTAGAGAATCGAAGGACTGTAAATACTGATTAGTATACAATAATTTGTTTGTCATAAATGAATTGCGTAGAATAAATCGAAATCATCGAAGCATCATCCTTCATCATGACAACTGTCACACAGCATGTCAAACCGTTGATATTTTATCCAATAAAAATGTCGGACTGATGACTCATTGTTCGTGTTCACCTGATTTATCAATGACTTTTTTTTGTTCCCAAACAAGAAGATGGTGAGCGATTTGAGTCGCCTGAAGCAGCTGTTGAAACATTTCGTATACTGATTTCTGAGGTTACAGCCTCAGAGTGGAAAAAATGCTTCGAAAAGTGTATGCAAAAATGTATCGATCTTAAAGGCGAATACTTCGAAAAACAATAAAGCCATTTATCGAATTTTACATGGTTTTTTTTTATATTGTTTGCAGAAATTTTTCCAGCTACGTATAGGACAACTTCACAGCCTTATGCTGGAAAATAGACAAAAATTAATTGAAACTCAATTAAATAGCTTAATCAATTTCTTATCTAATAGAATGCTCAGAAATGATATTTGAATATGCAATAGAGTTAGAAACTATTGACAGACGCTATTTTATTGGAATGCTGAGAGTAATCCATCCTAAAACACTCACGCCTAAAGAATTGTTCAATAACTTAAAAGAAACTCGTTATGTGATAAATAATAAACAATTGCCTGTATCTTTGGAACTCGATCAATTTACTAATTTAATCGATGTTAGTGATATAAATATACAATAAATATACAGAGAGCAAAAAGTATTCGTACAAGGAAATTTTTTATAAAAAAAGTTTTATTTATAAAAAATAAATATTAATTAGTAATTTTATACAATGAATACATTTTGTTCTAACATAACAAATAAGCTTCGCATATATTCCTGATTTTCGAAGCTAAAATCTCATCTGTATGAAGCATTCTTTTTGAGCATTCAAACAATGTTTAATTTTCGCTTATTTTTCAGATGATATATTTTGTATAATTAATACACATCTTTTTGATATATATAATTTTAAGAAACATATAGTCTATTTTATTCTTTATGAATAAATTGTTAATTATCCAACTAAAAATGATCGTCAATTAAACATTGAATCGACATTAAATTGATATTGAAGTCATCATATTTATGTTGATTCGACATCAATTCAATGACTCATTTTTTACTGAACAATATTTACTTTTTAAAAATAAAGTTTTTTAAAAAAATATTTTCTCTATACAAATACTTTTTGTATTACACTCACTGTATTTTATAAGAATCATCATTTGATTTATGTTGTTGTGTGAAATATACCTTTAATCAAACAAAACAACTTTATATCATGTAATTCCGTTACCAATCAAGCAGAACGAGAGGGACATTTATGCATTCATAAATCTTACTTATTTAGGTATAATTATATTTATTTAGGTCTTAATTCTGATAAACAGCTGTATATTCACTTAACAGAATACGTAGCTTTCACGTAAGTGCAAGAAAATTAACAATGTAATGATCTTGCTATATCAAATTTCAGCGATTTATAATTGCGAATTATTAAAATCAGCAAAATTAAAGAACATATTAAAAGAATGCGATGTTCGAGTCATAAGAATTCATAACTATTTGGTATTAATTGAAAATCACGAAAAAAAAAATTCTTGATTATACACAGCTCCTCGAGATTCTTCATATTTTATATGTAATGAGAATAAGTTGTGATTAACACAATTGTATTCAACCGGACTTATTAGGCTTTCTGCGAATTGTGATGCTATTTCTGATAATGCATTGTTACGTAGTCAAACGAGCGCTATAAATACTGACAAAAAAGACTATATTCCCCCTGATATTAAACTTAATACTAATAAATTATGCGAGGACCTTAAAGTATTAATGTAAATATCTCAGATATCCACTTATTAAATATTGGTAAAACGTCTAATTTAGATATGTATTAAGAAGAGCGAGCTCCACTTTAGACGAAATTTATAAAGAAGCGGAAGAGTTAAGCAAATCATCGTATTAAACTCTTTATCATCTTTATCTCTTTATTATTTTAAACTCTATATCATAAAATTATAGGATAGTTTTATTATTATACATTCTGTCAAAAAAGTACCGGGAATTGGTCAATAAAACACAAAATAGTTATTATTCATTCAAATTTATTGTATCGCCTTCAAAGTAGGCTCCTTTCGAAATAATACATTTATGCCAACGAATAATCCAATCATCAAAACATTTTTTAAACGCATTTTCCGGAATCGACTTCAGTTCTCGCCGCGAATTCTCTTTTATGTCTTCTATCGACTGAAAACGAGTGCCTCGAAGTGGTAATTTGAGTTTTGGAAAGAGAAAAAAGTCAGCCGGAGCCATATCTAGTGAATACGGTGGTTGTTCGATGATATTTGTTGAATATACAAAATTTGAGACAAATTCTTTGTTCGATCTTTTCATTCATTGTAAAAATCGCAAAACACACTTGAGATGAACTGATAAAATCGAGCACTATAATTAAATGACAGATGGCACTCCAACTCCGTATCAGTATAAAGGACAGTTATATTATATATATATATATGTATATATATACTATTGTTTGCTAATACATAGTTTTTTTTTACTTTATACATAACTGCGAAGTATTCGTTAATAAGTAAATGTATTAATATTCTTAAGTTTTGCTGTGCCAAAAAAAGGAGCGTTCAATATTTTTATAAATGTTTTACTAATAATGCTAGAATTCGTAATTCACAGTCATTAAATGACCCGCGACAAGTAATTACTTTCGCTGCGATACCTATGGAAACTATCGAACTTCCACAAAATTGTCAAACTCAGCAACTCGAAAGAAATAGCGAAATACGGAGGTCTCGTTCACGTAATAGCCGACTTTTAATATAGTACTGCTGAGTACATGTAAAATAACTCAACATGCGATTGTAGTATGGAAGTCCATACATTTATCATTAAGAGTAATATTATTAACATTAAGATTGGAAATAAGACCATTTATATTAAATAACATTACTTTAAATACGGAGCATTTATATGAATATATATAATAGTTCAACATCTCAACATTCAGACTGTAGTGGCGCTCCGTATTTAAAGTAATGTTATTATTAACATTATTAGTGTTATTAAAATTATTAATTTAAGTCTATGATTTTATTCAATTTAAATTTTCTTTATGTATTAATCCCAAAACATTGTTTTATTTTTAATCCCAAAACATCAGGTCGACCTGACGTAAAAAAGTCGAAACGTATGTTCAATTTTTAGTAATAATAAATGTCAACTTTATTATTTTTATTTGTACTTTTGTAAATATACTTAGAAGCATTAATAATCAGCTTGGTTTCTTAGCCTTATTATTATAATTTATTTAAACAAATAAGTTTTAGTTTATAGATAAGTATTATGTATAATACGACAAGTTGTGATATGAAAAATTTTATTTCATACATGAATATTATATGTGATATAAAAAGAAGTGATATCACAAATTTTAATTAATAGAATAGATACAGTTATATGAGATACATAGAAACCAAAGTTTTATTATTCATTTATCATTTATTATTATATATCAGTAAATCTATTTTTTTTTATTAAAAGCAATAAAACAAATGTATTAGGGGTACAAATAAGTTCGTGCGGTTTTTTCTCGAAATTTGGGGCTTTATTGTGAAAAACCGGTTACAATGTAATCAGAGTCACTTCCAATGATAATGCAAGCTCTTCTTGCGTTTGACATGGATCTTCATCGAGTAATGCCTCTAATTCTGCGTCTTCAAACTTTCTTGGACATCCGGCACGCTCTTGGTCTTCCAAGTCAAAGTCACCACTCTTAACCGTGCAAACCACTTCTGACACGTTCGTTCAGATAGAGCATAGTCACCATAAACTTCCACTAAAATACGATGACTTTCGGCAGCACTTTTCTTCATATTGAAGTAATGCAGTAAAACTCCCCGCAAAAACACTTTATTTGGTACAAAGTTCGACATATTTGACGAAGTAAAAATATTGTTGTTTACAATTCGAACAAATGACACATACTGAACTTAATACCTACTAATGACAGCTATCCAACGCATACTTAGAAATACGGAACGGTGGAATGAAACAGTAGTTACGCCATCTCTTTCAAAACCGCACGAACTTATTTGTACCCCTAATAATATTGTAAACATTAAATAAAGAAAAGTATTCATTTATTAATATAGTCTTGCCATGGGACAGCTCCTTCTCCATTGAAATAATTACACCATTCATCTCTAAGTTGTAAGGCTGCATTAGCATGACGATTGCCTCTTTGATTTCTCAAATTTATCATTCCAAGAGCAGGCTCTTGACGCCATTCTCCTGGATGAAATCTGTGTAGCAATTCATCTTCTTCGTCAATAAATTCAGGAGAAGTATATATATATATATATATATATATACATATATATACATATATATATGTCTTCCCACTGCTTCAGTTCTCAACATGTTATGTAGACAGCAGCAAGCTAATATAATTTTTGATGCGTCATCAGGATCATAACGCATTGCTGATCTAAAAATTTGAAATCTTGCTCCCATGACCCCAGCGTTTTCAAATTTATTACGCGCTCTGGATAATCTATAACAGAAAATAATTTTTAAAAGTAACACATATTTTAGAAAATACATACATATACAAAAAATGAATGCTTAAAACGAACAATAAAAATTTACCAGTAGTTAAAAAATTACCTGTAGTTAAATATCTTTTTATTTTTGTTTCTACATCTCGTGAATAAGGTCAGAACCTTTGTACTTAAAGGAAAACCTTTATCTCCAATGAATATAAATGGAAATTCTTTATTAAGTAAAGGTGTTGGTGCAGGAATATTTAAGCTGTTATTATCAAGATGAACTTTTAAATTACATTTGTTCCATATGCCTGTATCACTTATTCTGCCATTTGTATCAATATCTACATATATAAATCTGAGTTGTACATCTACAACAATCAGTAATACAACAGAAAAACTGTCTTTATAATTATAATATAATGATCCTGATTGTAATGATGGATTAATTTTAAAATGTTTGCCATTCATGGCTCCAACACAATTATAGAAATTCCAACGATGACCAAAATCATTAGCCACGACTCTCCATTCATTCTCACATAGTGGCAGTCTAAGATAGTCTTCATGTAGTACATGAATAAACGCAGTATATACTTCCTTAATGATACCTGAAATGGTACTCTGACCAATCAATATGTGAGACGAAGAGTTTCCTGACTTTCCCCTAAAAATAAAACATTCTTTGAAACATTACTTACATTTTCATTACTGATGCACATTTCAAGTTTAAAAAATTTTAAGTTACCTGTTGCAAGATGTCGTAGAGTGAGAGACAATCTCTCAGCAGGTGGAATGCTTTGTTTCAAATGTGTATTCTGTTTTTTTAATAAAGGCAGTTACTTTTTCTAAAAGATCTTCAAATAAAGAGGTATTCATTTAAAGGCATCTACAATGCAAGTATTTAACAGATCAAGTATATCATAAACAAATTAAAGAAAAATTTTTAACTGAGTTATGTACCGCCTAAACCAATCTGGATCTTCGAAAAGCAATTCCATAAAAAGATTACGATACATGCTTCTCCTGTTCCTCTTTAAAAGATGGATTTGTCCATATATGACGATTGTTTCGATGAATTTCTTTTCAGCGACTATTATATAAAAGTAAAAGAGCAGCAATTCTCTTCTGTTTATTTGCACGTGTTATAATACGCGGCATTTCTTAAATTTAATTGCATCTCAACTTATTTGTATAAAGACAGTAAGCACACTTTATCGTCGAAATTTAGGTTAAGTAGGTCAATAAGTATCAAATAATAGACCTTTCTTTTTCTTTTTAATGGTTAATGGCTCCCTAGAGAAAGCGGAGGTAATATGGCCAGGTCATGTCTTATTAGAATACATACAAAAAACGAATCGAAACACGTCCGCTGCGGTTGAGTGGTTCTTCAGAATTCTAAAAAGAACAGAAAATCTCTAGAACATCTAGAGAACATCTAGAAGAACATCTAGAAGCCATATTATCAATCGCAATGCAAATCGCTATCATATAATGTGATTGGACAATAATCTTCAATTTTTAATCTATAATCTCAATCTCCAATGCGTCTGATTCCAGCCTTATTGTGTATGTACAAATACGTTATTAAAAATACATTGACAATTCAATTAATTAATGAAAATATATGAAAAGTGCCTCCGAAAATAGAAATATGGACTAAGGAGAAAGAACATGCTTTGATACACGAAATGCAAAAAACCTCCAATATTATGGGATGTGACCTGCGAAGGTTACAAAAAAGAATCGAACTTGAAAAATTATCAGTGGTCTGAAATAGCCAATATATTAGGCCCATCTTTGAATGATAAAAAATAATAGCATATTTTACAGTATTATTGCATTAGACTTAATTATTTCTTGGAGTTCATTTTATGTATTTATTTATTCTCTATAATATTGCATTAAAAACATGAAAATACATAAGTATGTATATATGTTAAATTAATATATATTAATATATTATAATTGTATGTAAAGAGATAAAACATTTTGTAAATTCTTCAATCTTTTTTTAAAAATATTAACTACTCTAATCTTAATAATTTTAATAAGTAAAAGGGAGGGCAACAACACACAATGTGTATTGTTATCCTCCCAGGACAGATTTCCAGAAATTTACTACATAGATCTCAAGTTAATAGGAGAAATCCAATTTTGTGCCAATTTTGACTTTATTCTCTAATTACTGCTTCAATAATCAATATATTTCATATATTTTTACAGTTGAAATGATATAACATCGTTTTACTAGTATGAAACATACGTATGAAACATACTTTTATGGTAAATAATAATTGGAAGAAGCGTGAATCTAAAACGAGATGTAGTGGAAAAAGTCCAGAAGAAATATATAAACCAAAATGGAATTTATATGATAGATTAATGTTCCTTAAGAAAACATGCGTTCAAACTGCTAACATATCTAACTTGCAAAGTATAGAAAATTCTTCATTTTCTAATACAATATAGAATTAATGGAATCGTAGTCTGATTGTAATGTCATCGAAATTATTGATTCTTCACAAAGAAGTGACATGCAGATAAGACATTGTAACTTTCGGTACAGTGCAAGTAAGTTTTATTGTATTTTACTATAGATAGCAAAAACTGTGTGCGAATATATATGTATATTTTACTATAAATGATACTTATATTATTTTATCCTGTATAAACTATGTACAATAAATTTTAATATAAATTCTCTTGTTATTTTACGTTTTTCAGTATACTAACTCTTTTTCAAGAAAGTAAATAACAACTCAAATATTTCATTTAAGATTGATGAACATTCTTTACAATCCCATTATTCTCCATGTAATAGTATGTCATCATCTTCATTGACACCTATTGCTTTTTCTATTAACTGGAAACTGTTGAAACTATCCTTACAACAAGAAGTCATGTACATAAAAAGAGGAGCAAATAAGAGGAAACAAAATTCGTTAATAGAAGAAGCATTTACTGCAATAAAAACGCTGCAATAGAAGAGCCGTCAATTAATTTGTCGTCTATTTCTGACAATCATCCAGCTACATTTTTTGGAAATTTTGTGGCGACAAGATTACGTGAAATGGATCCTGAGATGCGTAAACATTGTGAGAATGACATAAAAATTCTTACAAATTATTAAAATTTTAAAATCTTACGTTATATCATTACAAATATATTATTTTATAAAAAATGACATATACGAGGACAAGTCAATAAGTTCTTAGAAAATCTGTCAGAGGGCACTCGCAGTGTCATGTCACATTACTTTTTGACAAGTAGCATCTTTCAGCTGATTACTGTCAAATTTTCGCGAGAATTCATCGCGAAGTTTCATTTCTGTAGACGATTAAAGAGAACAACCTTTTTATTTTTTACAAAATGAAAAAAATGAGTTTCATGCAGTGATCAAACATCTACATATGAAAGATTTAACACCGAAAGAAATCAAAGCCTAGTTGGATAATGTTCATAGCACATCTGCATCAGCATACATACATTGCGACTGTATACAATTGGGTGAATGAATTTAAACGTGGTCGTACATCCACATGTAATGCACCTCGTTCGGGACGTCCAATTGAAATTACTATGCCAGAAATCATCGATAAAGTCCACGATATTGTTTTGACTGATCGACGAGTGAAAGTGCGCGAGCTTGTTGAGGCCACAGGCATATCACATGGCACAGTGATTTCAATTTTGCACGAACAATTGGTGACAATGGGTGAAAAAGCTATCGGCAAGATGGGTGCCGCGTTTGCTCACTGTGGATAAGCGCGACCGTGTGACGGTTTCAAAACAATGTTTGGAGATGTTTCAATGTAATTCAGATATAAATTCATTCTGGATTCATTACGACGCATTCAATCGTCGATTTATTACGACGCAATTTCTGAATCAAGATGACTCTGATTTCAATCCCTCCCTTTCATTCTTTTTCCCATTTACATCATTGAATAGAAAGAGATAAAAATTGGCCGTCTTCCATAATTTCTCTCTTTTATTTTTATTGATCATTTTAACGCAAGGATCGCACAGTCCATTCTCTATGAGCTCATAGAGCAGTATTCATAGTCCGTTCTTATTTCAAGACTGTCTTAAGTAATGTTTTAAAACACTAATACGGCCCCTGATTGATTCATGACTTCTTAAGGCGGTTTTGAATATAAGGTCTTGAATAAGATAATATAAGATCTGACTATAAATATCGGTCTATGTCTTTTGAACGTACATAATGTATGCCACAAAAGTGTCTTGTTGCCATAGTGACTAGTCAACAACTTGCTTGAAATAGCGATATCCAAAGGCACGGAAACATTGCTACATTCATATTGTCAATACATTTGTATAAAATGTTATTTGGAATTAAAATGGTTAACTAGTTTAGAATTTTGCAGAAGTTTGCAGTTCATAAAGCACAAATTAAATTTTGAAGGATTAATAAATCAGCGTTTTGTGACAATATCTTGCGTAAAGTAAGGTTTATCTGCATATATATGTATAATATATTTTAATCTTACCGATACATCATGATGGATATGGAGATGAATGCTGAACTCGACGGTGTAAGTAATCATTTATTATTTATATAGAAATATAAATTAAATGCGTTTCAGAAAACACTATTAATGCCATTTATATCATTCTACCTTTATCGTTTATTATGTAAAATAAGGACAGAATGACAAAATAGCGCTAATTTTCCTGAAAGCACCTGATTAATAATTTGATAATTTAATAATAACTTATTATTTAATTCTTTATGATATGTTTTCATATGATTAAAGATTTTTCAAATTTATATTAAAAATTGTTTAAGAGCACGAAAGATTTTATATTAATATAATTTCGTTTTATTGAATGTCAACTTTATCGAATTGTTTGTGATTTGGATAAGTGTCATATCGAAATAGCAATGAAATGATGCTATATTTTAGGCTGAAAGTGAAAGCAGTCAACCGTCTTCGGAAGGAAGCTCAGCAAGTAGCACATTTTGTATCTTGGAAAAAGATTATGCAAAGGTAAGATCTTTGAAAAATTAATTGGTTTGCAAGTTATTAACAAATATTGCGCAATTATATTTATTCGATCCTATTATAAATTTGTACAGCTTATTTTTTAAATTTTAGTATATGGAAAGTTATATATGTTGAGCTTTTCTCTGCATTAATATTTTGCTAAAAATATCTTACAGTTTTTTGTTTATATCAATACAAATTTATTAAAATTTAAATACGTCTTATTAATTAATTTCATAATAAATAATGTATTTTATTTGATATGTATAAATTTTATTTGAACTATACGATAGAAAAGATTTAACTTTTTATAACAATATCAGTGCAAACTTAATTATCTTGTTAATAGAAACATACGGAAATATACAAAAAATATAAATATTTTAACATATTTATTATTTTTTTTGTATCTGTTCACATGCGCGCGCACACACACACACACACACACACACATGCGCGCGCGCGCATATATATATGTATATTTGTATTATATCCTATATACAGAGTATATCAAAGTCGTTGAATCAGATTTTCACCCTATGAGAAAATTATCGACTTCATACCTAATTGGATTATAATGTTTGCAGTCGATAATTTTCTCATAGCTAGTTCAATGGCTCCGATTCACCATAATATAATACACTCAAAAAAATTATGGCATAGAAAAATTGTGGGCAAAAATGGCCAACTTTGACTAATGATAACTTTGCAAAAAATTACCGTAGGATGTTTTTTTTTTAATTAAAGCTTAAGAGATCTCCACTTTAAGACACTATGGCTAGATTTTAAGTTTGATGCATCTTTGTCACTGTAACTCTCAAAATATAAGGATGTGTATTTGTCATATTGAAAAAATTAACGAAATATATAAACATTGTAAAATTTTTTAGGGGAGTGCAGCCATTTGCAGCCATTTGCAGCCACCTAAAATTTGAATTTTCCCCTTTAATTTAAAAAAAAACGAGTTGCTGCGATTTTTTTCGCAGAGTTACAGCACTTTAAAATTGCATTTTGACATATACTACCGACATTACCTGCATTACTGGATATGCATACGATCAGGTTGCTAGATGGATTTTGCACATCGTGTTTCTGCGTATGTGTAGATTTTGCACATAATGTTTATACGTATAAATTTCAATAACGCGTGTTACCTCCGCGTTGCTCGATTACCGCTTGCAATCGATTCCTCATATTGTAATGCAAGTCCTAATTTCTTCTGTGGAATGTCCAGATTTATACTAGATAATGAGTCATAGATTAAGAGATTCAGCAGAATAACCTGTCAATCTCAGAGACTTATTATAAGCTCTAACAAATCTGTAATGACAATCCGCAGGAAGAAATTAGATAATTTAATTATAAGGAATCGATTGCAAGCAGTAATCGAGCAATGCGGAGGCATACACTGAAATTTACACGACGTGCAAAAACGTCTACGATAATTTTTTGCAAAGTCATCGTTAGTTAATGTTAACAAATTTTTACCCACAATTTTTCTATGCCATACTTTTTTTTAGCAATGTGTGTGCGTGTGAGCGTTCGTGTGTGTAGTAATAGTAGCAATAATAAGGGTGATCCAGAATAATCCAAGTATCTCTGAAAAGACGCATTCCTGATTTAATTTTAAAATGATTTTTCCTTTACGAAAATTTTTATCCAAAGCTTAGTTCTTAAATTACAAAAAGAAATACCGTATTACGGGCAGCGTAGAGGAGACAGGCAGGAACGGCATTCAATTAGACGCAGACGCTTCACGTGCAGGGCGCACACTGATCGAACGCATTCACACGTTTATAAAAACACGTTCGGTATCACCTTTCCTCTCTGTCACACTACCTTTTTGTCTTTTAAATACATTAAATATGCTAATTTCGTTAAATTATAAATTATAAATAATGAAATTGAAATGAATATTGAATTCTTTGAGGTGATGAATATTGAACTCTATCGGATTGTTTTTTTAATTACACTGATAAAATTGTTAGAGAAATGTTGTAAAATAGTGAAATTAGACAATTATATATGATAAGCATTGAAACTGTTATTGATATACAAATCATACAATTATTTCAGTACGTCGAATTTTAAGAGCATGTCTTATAATGTCTTATAAAGAAATACTTGTCAGACTTAATCGTATGTCAATAGGCGTTAGAAAACTTATCGCATACAATTATTGTCTAATTTCACACTTTTAAGAAAACTGTTTTTTTAACAGTTTTATCTGCGCTATTGTGCTCGTAGTATTTGTTACTTATGAGAAGTCTTATGAGAAACGTGATCACGCTTCTTAGCACTCAAAGAGTTATGAATGTTTAGAAAAAACGTAAAGCAAATACACTTTAAAAGAATTAAATATATAACACTCGCTTGTAACTAAACAATATAAATATGATACTAGAGTATATGAGCAATAGCTAGATTATAGTTGCTAAAACATAATATTTCAAATAACATCAAATAAAGAAAACATACGTTTCGACCAGAACATTCGATCATTATTAATAAGTTTAAAAACTTACATGTATTATTACTTTAAGAACTTATTATTACCTTAATTATAAAAATTGTTATTGCCTTGTAGATGTTCAATGATTCCCTTTTGCTCTTGCTTCTTGAAACAGACGAAGGAATAAATTTGGATGCATCGTAATAGTGCTCGACATAACTGTTTACTGTAATTCACTTTCATCACTCAATAATTAAATGTCTTCTAAGTATGTATATCACACATTTCCATGATGAAATTCCTTTTTTATAAATTGTGTCGCGTTTCAACATTGATATATTTCGATTACACTCACTTGATAAAACGAAGAATTTATTAATCGATTTATTAGTTAATCACTGACAATTACAAACGATTGATTCAGCGACTAAAAATTATATGAAGAAAGAAACACATATGTAAATCCGTACAACACAGCACGTGTTTACGTGTAGCAAGCAGCTGATTAACTTTCTTAGTTATGCGTACAGTGAATGGCGCTCAGACGCCGAATAATCAGTGATTAACTAATAAATCGATTAATAAATTTCTCGTTTTATTAAGTGAGTAATTGAAGTGTGTCAATGCTGATACATGACAATTTATAAAAGAAGAATCTCATCGTGAAAATATGTAACTCGATACTTACATACTTAAAAGATATTTAATACTTGACAATAAATAGGAAATATACATAAGGAAAAGTATATTGGCAATAAAAGTCAAGCGCAGTAATTGGAGCGCAATAAAATTATCAGTGATTTATTAATCAATAAACAAACGTTTCGACATCATTCCAAGCTATCATCAGGGGATACATTGTGATTATTGTCTCAAGCTCCACTTGAAAAGTCATATGTATGTCTCTCAACAATAGTTGCAAATGATTTTGGATCCTGCAACGAGACCATACTTATTTAATATATTTTAAAAGAGACTTAATCAAAAGACTTGTTAAAAGAAGAGATTTATAGTAGAAACCATGATCTGTCGAACATCGACATATAATATGTTAATGCTGAATTAACAAGCTTGAGTACAATATTAAGAAATTTTGTTACAAATAACGAAGATACGTGCAAACTAAACGAATGTTAGAGTCAAAGAGATACTCAATATGAAATCGTGGCGGATAGAACCTTATTTATATTTTGTTTATTATATTTATGTGTATGCGTGATGTAAGAACTCAGTATCTGACTGTAAGTTAATGTTATTCCTGTCTTTTTATGTACAGATTTCAGATATTAGTCTTTTGTTTAAAAATTTTTCTGTGCCAATAATTTTTACGTTCTCCCAATTGAATTCGTGGTTGTTATTAATTCTGTGATTATTGATTTGGTCGTCGTGTTTCTATTAATGTGATTGCGATGTTCAGAAATTCGGTCTTGAGTTTCTGCATGTTTTTCCATATGTAGCATTGCAATCGTTACATTTTATTTTATAAACTACGTTCATTCTTTTATTTGTTGAGAGAACGTCTTTGTGTCCTTTTATTAAAGTATCCGAGATTGTTTAAATTAAAAAATGAAAGTTTCATTTTAAGATCGTTCTTTCTTTTATTAAATATTTTGAATATTCCTGTGATGTATGTTATAACAAACTAGTTGTATTTATAATGTTATTATTTTTAATTTTATGTTATTATTTTTTTATTTTTTAAGTTGTAAATCTGATTTTTTATAAGATATTTTAGATTTTTAAGATATTTATAAGATATTTTTTCTATTAATAGTTTTAACAATGAACCGTAATGGGTCATTGTTTGTAAGAGTATCGACTATAAATTTTAAGTTCTTTTTATGATAACGTGGATACAATAAAAGGATCTGTCCAGCATGTCTATCTTTGTACCTTTCTTTTGAAAGAGAAGATATTGAGAGTGAAAATTTAGGTATCTTCCTAAAACAGTTGCTTTTTGATACCGGTCAAACTCGATTATGTTGTTTTTTATGATCTTTAAGTCAAAAAAATTCAACTCATTTCTCCCAAATGAATGGTGAATTGCAGCCTGGAATGAAACGAGTTAAAAATATTTAAAATTTCTTGAGTTTTATCTCACAGGGTTGCTGTTGCAATGTCGTCGATGTACCAGAGATAAAAAGATAATGAAATACCAAAACTCTTAAGGCTTTGAACAATTAATTTTTTTTGGTATGCTCGTGTGTTGTGTTGTGAAATAAAATTCCAATGTCGGGAAAAATACTTTCAATGGCTAAATCTAATGGAATATTAATAAATAAAGAGATAACATCAAGAGAAATTAAAAAAAAATTACTGTCAAGTAAGTTTGTCATGTAATGACAGTTGAATAATTTTTCAACTATCTGGAAACCATTGTCAATATGATTTAAAGATTTAAAAATAATAAGATTGGAAACAAAACCGTTTATGTTAAATAACATTACTTTGAATACAAAGCGCCACTACGATGTGAGTATTGAGATCTTGAACTAATATATATATTCATATAAATGAATTAATTTCAGAAATAATAAAATTTGAAGGGATTATTAATAATTCAGATTGATTGCGTTGAAAGTTCGACAACCATATCGGCGCGTAATTATTATTTCTGAAATAAATTCATTTATATGAATATATATATATATATATATATATATATATTAGTTCAACATCTCAATATTCAGATCGTAGTAGCGTTATATTCAAGGTAATATGATTTAGGAATACTTTTTGAGATTACATTGTGTAAAAACAGAAATAAATTCTATATAGGACTGTATAACGATGACACAATTTTAAACGGATAATCTTGTTTGCGAATTTTGAGAAGCCCATAAACTTTTGGTGAATTCGCATTACTGCAGTTCAGGTGATACTATACATGGAAGATATAATATATTCAGAGCTCTTTCATCCTTTAAGAAGGTCATGCAAGTTTATGATAATTTGGTTAGTTGGATTTTTTTTAATTAATTGATAAGTTTCTTTGTCTTTTAACATATTATTCATCTATATAAAGATTATGCGTTTTGCGAGTTTCCTCCGTGTCCAGATCCATTCTTGGAATGCCAACGTTTCATGAAACCTTGCAGTCCACTTCATCAGGGCGAGTCCAGTATCAAGCTTCTCCTCGCTCTAATGAAGTGGACTGCAAAGTTCACAAAACGTTGATATTCCAAGAATCTGGACACGGAGAAAATCTGCGAAACACATAATCTTTATATAAAAAGCATCCATAGAAATCTTAAGAATATATTGTTCATCTTTTCTATGTATATCTCTTTATCAAGAGTAACCGTTGAATTTCCTTCGTCTGCCCTAGTGAAAATAATGTTCGGGCTATCTTCAATAAACAGTTTTGTGGATATAAATAAACTATATATTCTTTTGTTAGTAAAATTATTATTTGAGAAAGAGGAATGATTATTGAAAATTGGAATAGTTTACTTTTTATATTTATATAATTATGTGTTTTTTGGTAATTTTTTAATACTATTTTCTGTGTTTTCTATGAATTCTATTAATGTCTTTTCAAAGTTATTTGTCGGTAAAGAAAAATTATCTCCTAATTGTAGAAGGATTTGAACATCTTGTGGTATTGTCGATGATTTTATGAATCATTTATCTTTGACAGAAATAAGACTAGATGTAGGTGGAATTTTGTAAGAATCAGAATTGACCGAACATCTCCTTTATGCTTTCTTCTTTATGTTATTATTGTTTCCTTTGGATAAAAAGAATAAATATTTGTTAGTAGATTCATTATGTGAATTGGAATAATGGTACTATTAGCTCAATTTCCTTTAATATGCATTTTTTCTGTTTTGAGATTAATCATTCCATTTTTCTGTTTAATTTATGACCAACGCCAATTACTTAATTGACTGTGGAACTGACTAATCGCGTTTGCTGTTTAATAGAATTGACTACTTATGGTTGACAGTTAATCACCGATTCGGCTTAATCGAATTGGTGAAACCTTCCTTTATATATAATATTAGGTGTTGGAATTAATTCGTAGCATTTTTTAATGAAAGAATGTTATTTATTTCACATGAGCATTAAAAAATACATTAATGAAAGTACTTCCCATCACTTGTAAAACGCTACGAATTAATTCCAACAACTAATATTAAAAAATATAGTCAAGTTAAATATAGTCTGTTAATGCATTGTTAATTTTTTACTGTACAGTAAAGAACATGCAACAGTTTGCAAATGATCATCATCTTGATATTGATTTTGATATTTTTATATTACTATTATATGACAATGGGGATAATGATGGAATTTTTTAATTTAGTTAACTGCAGTGTATCTTTTTTTATAAAAGATTTGATATCAACAATTGATGCCAAATTAAATCCCATTTCTTCAGTAACATTTTCTTCGATGGTCTCTTTATCCAACCCAAGTTAGTAGCAAAAACCCTATAGTTTTATTCTCTTAAAAGTTGTTACATAAAAATCATTATATCATAAAATTAGTTAAATCTAATGATATGTATCATTTATATGAAAGATGAGCATGATTCATATAAAAAACTTGATATCAATAATTGGCGCCAAGTTAAATTCTGTTAATTCATTTTCTTATATACATTTAGTTTCTTATATACAGCAAAGGACATGCAAAAATATGCAAATAATCATTGTCTTAATATTTATTTTGATATTTTTGTATCACTAGATTTTGTGTCACTAGATGATGGAGGTGGCGATTGGATTTTTTAGTTTAGTTGATATTTTGATATTTTTACTATAAATTCTATAAATATTTTCTTTCCATAAATACTGTAGTTAATTTTGTTTCTTTATACCATGCCAAATTAAATAAATAATGAATATTATTTTAATGATATATATCATTTGTACAAAAGATTTGATATCAACTGTGACGCTAAATAAATTCTACTATTAAAATAAAAAGTAAAACCCAAATGATACTACTATTTTCATTATTTATTTAATCCAAATGGTATTATCTTTAATTTTTATACAATGAAAACCTAGTATACTTTATCGAAGGATTTCTATCCAAATGATTTAAATTCCTCTTAAATGAAATTATTATATCACAATTCATTCAAAGACATTTTCTCATCTAAGGTAGTAGTTATTTAATTCTCCTTTAAAACATTATACAAAAAATATTACAAAATTGCGTTACCCAGCTCAGCTTAAGTGTTACCACAAAAAATTAAAGAATTAACCGTATGAAATAAAAAATTTTAATTTAAATAGGAAAATTTTTCATGTAAAAACACTTGGTGCAGCTAGATCTCAATATAATAACATAGTAGTAAAATATGAATGTAATATTTAAAAAAATAAGAAAAATAAGAATATTTATTTAAAAGGGGAGGTCAACACAACTGTTCGGAACCAACTTGATTCTCCAGATGAGAGAGATATGTTGTCTGACATATGTTGTTAAACACGAAAATTTAAGAGACAAGTATTTTTTTTATATGTGCGCTAACTTATGTTTAAGAGATGAAACACTCCTTTAAAAAAAAAACGGTATTTTTCTTTCAAGGCGAATATTGTTGGAAGAAAGATAGAAAACAATTTTTTAAACAAAAGTTGTACGGTTTCAAGAGTATTTTAAAGTTATAGATAAAAAAATTTTGTTTATTTTTTTTTTTAACAAAATACCCTCACCATCCATAATTTTTTTAAATTTTCAAATTTTTTTTATCAAATTAAAGATTGTTTTTTGACGAATTCAACTATGTGTAATAAAGTTATATTACAACATATCATTTTCAAGGATTAATTATTAACGCTTCTGTATATACTTAATCCATGACATCTGTCTAGCTGGCCCCCCTACGTAACCAAATTCTTAATGAAAAAATTATGAAATAATGCGCTATTTATGCGCTATTCATATCCGTAAACAAAAAATTTTGTGCTCATTCCATTTAAAAAATTTTTTGTGGGGGGCTGAGTAGGCAGGCTGAGAGGGCCAGCTAGACGTTAATCCATGCTCATATGCGTAAGTAATTGTCGGAACAGTAAACAGTAACAAAATAAAAAAAAAATTTGTATAGTTAAAATTTGTATAATTCTCTATATACTTTATTATATATGTATTTAAATTTTATGTACAATATATATATTGTATATATAAATATATATGTATATATATTATATATATATATATATATATATGTATATGTATTTATATTTTCTATATATATA
>NW_011627377.1:251964-264538 GCF_000204515.1 Acromyrmex echinatior | reverse complement strand
AGATCATCGCGGACACGAACTATCGCTGTCTCTCGAAACGTGGAAGAGCCTCTACGAGCAGCGAGGAAATATTTATAAGCTGTTTCGAAATGAATACAAGGATAATTTTATAAGCGTTGGACCGCTAATCATCAGTGTTTTCATGCTGAACTATGCTACGGTCGTACGTCTCGATTCTTCATAGGTACGCATTATGATGACCGAAACGACGCTACGCCGTATGTTTGACTTTAATTGGTGTGTCGATGTAACATTCGAACGATTAGCTTGACTCATCGATACGGTAGATACCAAGTATACGCGATTCTCCAACATCGCATCTGAGAACATTATATGTGATAGCGACATTTTCAATGGACAGCAGCTCATTGATTGTGAACTGTTAGCTTTAGTTTTTAATAAGTACGAAAACCGATGTAATAAGATGTAAATAAAACATTTTTTGTTCGCCTTATTTCATGTGTATTATCTTTTACTTCCCATCCTTTGCCTCGACGCGCCAGGAAAAACCATAAAAATTGAAAAACTGTACATACAAAAGAAACTCGTACTCTATTAATTCTTCCATCCTTTCTTCACTCGTAGCACGCGCGCTCTATCTTTCTCTAACATGCAAGCCTTTATTATCGATACATTTTCAAAGAAAAGAAAAATATGTCATGGTCAAATTCAAACCTTTATTATCAATGCATTTTTAAAGAAAAACATGGTCTAATTTTGATAACAAAAAAAGGAGCCCTATTGTGTAGGAGCTCTATTGTGTAGGAGATTAGACTTTTCACCCTCTTTCCCCCGCGTTAGGTATTCCCCGCGCCTACAAGTACTTCCCCGCACCCCGCATTCCCTTCTAGCCCCATGGCTTAGAACCCGCCTAGTATATCTACTAGTATTGTCAATCGCACGAATCCGATTGCGAGTGCTGCCAACTTTATTAACTCCGATGTATACATGCGACAAATATGTTCCCGGACAGGGCCTGAAAATCATAATTGAAATAACAATATGCATATTTTTTGGTTTTATTATTCAAAATATTCTCCTCTGGTTTCAATACACTTGTTACAGCGATTCAATAGTGATTCAAATGCATGTTCTAGCTCAGTTTGCGGAATTGCCTCTAGTTTCTGTATAGAAGCTGATTGGATGGTCGGAATGTCATCAAAAAAGCGTCCTTTCAATTTCAATTTCAATTTTGGGAATAATGAGAAGTCGCAGGGGGCCAAATCAGATGAATACGGTATGGTTTAACACAGAGACACGATTTCCAAAGAAGAGCCAAACATTGACGGACAATCAATGAAGTGTGACTCGGTGCATTATCATGCAACAAAGACTAATCTTCTGCATCACGATATTCGGGGCAAATACGATGAATTCTGCCCATCAATCGCTTTAAAACTTCGAGATAATATGCACCAGTAATTGGTAAATTCCTACCTCGACCAAAATCTTGTTTAACATGAACTGTCATATCTTCGTTATATGTCAATCAAAATGAATGAAACTTTGACAGATGATAGCAAAATGTTCAACCTTTAAAATGCATGTTTGAACGCACAGATGTCGCCACTGATTGCTGAGATGTGGTTCGTGACCGGGAACATATTTGTCGCACTGTGTAAATGTCGCCAGTTATACAAATATTGTGAATCATCGTGAATTGTCCGCGCATTGGTCGGGAGTGTCGATCATTTCGATTCGCCTGCGCTGCTTCGCGGAGATCATACATAAAAGTGAAACCATTTACGACAGAAGTGCGCCCTTGTGCGAGTTTTTCGCGCAATTCAATCTCATCGCCCGCGCGAACTTGGGAAGAGGAAACAAAGATCATTATCTTAATATCGTGTTTGCGAGACAAAGTACGTGCAATTTTGGAAAAAAAAGCATAAAAAATTTAGAGAACTTACAATTCGAAGAATTAAAGTCGAAATTGGAGATGCGTTTCGGAGAGACGCATTCGTTCCAATACTATTATTCGTAATTTACTAAGAGAAAACAGAAATTCGGAGAAAATATCTCTTTGGGTTCTGATGTAGAAAGGTTATCACAGTCAGCATAACCAAAGTGTCCCGATTCGGTTCGCGATAAAATCGCATGCGCACAATTTGTTTTCGCTTTTTCCAGATTCGTAAAAAGGGTTGTCCAAATGGATAATGTCGTTAAGAATAACAATCGAAAGAGGGAAGGCAATTAAATTGAGTCAAAAAAATAATTTTCATAAAAAAGAGAATAATTTAAATTTCGAAAGAAAATAAGAAAATGATTTTATTAAAAAGGAAAAAAATCAAACTGAAAAAAAATGAAGAGAGAAGAGAACAAATCTAATGGAAATAAATTTAAAAGATTTCCAAAGAATAAAAATTTTGAGGGGAATAGAAATAATATAGAATGTTGGAAATGTGGAAAGGATGGGCATTTTTCGTTCTGAGTGTCCTGGTAAAATGGAAAACAAGGAATAGTCGAGCTTTACGGAGAAGACTCGAAATAAAAGAATTCCCGAAAAATATTTGAATTTATTACTTGAAGCTTATGCTTTGATGACACTAAAGATGAGCCATGTATTGTATTTGTTATAATAATTATTGTGCTAATCAACATTCTTTCAGAAAATATTCTTATTCTATTAAAAATAAACAATGTTTTAATAATCGATATATTAATTTTCGTCCTTATAACTATTATATTAACCAATGTTCTTTCAGAAAATAAACTTAAAAATAACATGAAAGATTTTTATCATGAAGCAAAGTTAATGATAAATCTTGTCTTAGAATTGATACGGGCTCCAATATTTCAATTATAAATAGTAATTTTGTTGAATCGTGTAAACCAAAAATTACATAATAATTGACAACTGTAATGTTAAATATCCCACGGGGGAACAAATTCCAATCAAATACAAAGTCATAGTAAAAGTTCGAGTTGCAAAATACTGTATTGAGATACCAATGTTAATAACCGAAAAAAATGATAATTGTATTCTGGGTGTCGATTTTCTTAAATTATTTAATTTACAAAATATTTTTGATTGCATTTTTCTCGGATCAGTTTCTAATATTGACTAATTTCAAATGCGCTCGCGTAGAAGGTATTGTGGTTGCTGGAGTTCCATCGAATTTAATGACGCTTTTTGAGGAGAGCTTGCGCTGTTTGGGGAATCTCGGAAAAGAAAACTTTGAAAAAGAAAAGTTTTCTAAATGAATTTTATAATGTATTTTCTTATGATGATATTGCGGGGAATTGTGAATTTGGGAAACATGTTATTAATGTGAAAGATTCTTCTCCCATCAAGCAAATACCTCATCGTATCCCTTTGCAAATGAGAAAAGAAGTGAATAAAATTATTGTAGAAATGGAAAAACAAGGGGTAATTGAATTCACTAGTCCATGGACTTCGCCAATGGTAGTTACAAAGAAGGACGGTACAATAAGATTTTGTGTGGATTATCGCAAAATTAACGCAATTACGATAAAAGACTCTTACCCCTTACCAAGGATAGATGACATTCTCCACCACCAACTATCAGATAACAATTAGTTTTTTACCTTGGATTTGAAAAGTGGATACTGGCAAATTAAAATTTGTTCAGAAGATAAAGAAAAGACGATTTTCAATTGATAACGGATTGTGGCAGTTCAAAGTTATGCCCTTAGATCTTTGTAACGCTCCTGTTACATTTGAACGTACAATAGAGCAGATTTTGAAGGGTTATCTTTTCAAAATATGCTTAGTCTATCTTAACGATGTGACTATTTTTGATAAAAGTTTTAAAGAAATGTTGTTAACCTGGAAAAGATTTTCCATCGTTTGAGAGAAGAAGAGACATCGTTTTTTCAAACTTGAAAATTAATCCAAAAAAATGTGTTTTCCTTAATAAAAAAATTAAATATTTAGATCATATCAGCGGAGGACATTGTTACAGATCCAAAGAAAATAAGTGCTGAAGAACTGACCAATCCCTCAAAATAAAAAACATTTAAGGAATTTCTTTGGATTTTGCTCATATTATGACAAATTTGTAAAAGGATTTTCTTCGTTCACAAAGCCGCATTATGTATTAACAGAAAATCAAACTAAGTTCGTTTGGGAAAAGAAACATCAAAGTTCTTTTAACGATTTAAAACGAGCTTTAACTTCTCCATCGATATTAGCATTCTCTGAGACGAAAGGGGAATTTATTTTAGATACAGACGCGTCAAATGAGGGAATTGGTCCTATGCAGTCCTACACAGAAGTAGGACGGAATAAAAAGTAATTGCATATTTCATTCAAACATTAAGTAAAGTTGAAAGAAATTATGCGTCACGCGGCGTGAACTTTTAGCCGTTGTATGATTAGAGAAATCTTTCCATCATTATTTGTATGGATGTAACTTTCTAATTCAGACGGTTACATTTTAAATGGCTGTCGTTTAAAGACCTAGAGGGACAGTTGGCGCGTCAGATAGAAAGACTACAACAATACGATTTCGAGGTTGATTATCGTAAAGGTCTTTCTCATAAAAACGCGGATGGATTGTCAAGGAGGCCGTACGCGAGTGATCAGTGCCGCTATTGTGCTAACATGGAATTGAAAGAAGCTGCAAAGCAGGAAAGTTATGTTAGAAGAATGGTTTTTGCAGAAAATAGCTATGAAAATTGGTGTAAGGAGCAAATGGAAGATCCCTGTTTATTTTTATCAAAAAAAGAAGCGGGCATGGGACGTCCTTCATGGCAAGAAGTAGCGACAAGTGATGTTTCTAAGATGTATTGGTCTTATTGGAATTCTCTCGAAGTTAAGGACAGTGTACTCTAGAAGAAATAGGAGGCCCTTAATCTGAAGAAAACGATCTTCCAATTAATTGTGCCCAGAAAGCTCATAGCACAAATTTGGAAGAGCTACATAATTCTCCTGTAGGTGAGCATTTTGGCATCAATAAAGCTTGACGAAGTACGGAGGCGATTTTATTGGACGACATGTAAATAGTAGGTGGAAGAATGGTGCAAGATCTGTTTAAGTAAAAAATCCTCCCGGTAAAGAAAAATCTCCTTTACAGACATATAATGTGTTTGTAGGGAGTCCCATTCGAAAAAGTTCAATTGGACGTTCTCGGCCTTCTATCAATAACTTCTGCTGGAAATAGGTATTTGCTTGTCGCTGTTGACTTTTATTAAGTGGGTAGAAGCTTTTTCGCAAAAGAATGACAGATCTAAAACTATAGCAGAAACCTTTCTAAATTAAATTATTTCCAGACACGGAGTACCTCTAAAAGACCAGGGAAGGAAGTTCGAATTGAGAATTTTTTACGAACTGTCACGCTTACTAGGGATGAAGAAAACGAGGATAACCACTTTGCAGCCACAATCGGATGGTAGAACGTCAGCATCAAACCATCTTGAACTATTTGATAAAATTCATGTTCAAAAATCAAAAAGACTGGGATCCATTATATCTGCTGGCGTACAGATCATCCAAACACGAAACTACTGGAATGGCTCCAGCGGAGGCTTATTTTACCCAAAATCTCCGTCTACCAACTGATTTACGTGGTAATCCACCAAAAACTGAGGAGATTGGTTCTCCGGAAGATTACTTGGAAAAAGTGAAAAGAAAGCTGAAAGAAATTCATGAAGAAGTAAGGAAACGAATAGATATCAAATCTTTATAAACAAAAATCTGGTACGATCTTACAGCCAGACAGATCTATTTTGAAGAGGGACAGAAAGTGTAGTTATATAATCCCCGAAGAAAGAAGGGGAGAACTCCAAAGTTGCAGAGTAATTGGGAAGCCATATTTTGTAGATAAGAAACTTAGCGATGTTGTATACTATATTTGCAAGTCGAATAGGCATAAAAATAAAATTGTACATTCAGATAAGCTGACGCCTTATTTAGAAAGACGTTTAGGAGAAATCAGCTAAAAAAAGTTAACAAATCGGAGTCCTATCACTTGAACAGAATTGTAATCTTATGGTGTAAGCTGCGCGAATTATTTTTCTTTCTTAGTTGTAGAGTTCATGTTCGCGCGGCACATAACGCGGGTTCGTACGGAGAGGATCTTTCCGGGACTTCAGTGAAGTCATTTTGCACGCTTTGCAGCCAGCGGGCTCATCTTCTACGAAGTCGGAAGTCATCAATGAACGCGCTTCAACCGTGCGGCCCAACATTATTTTTTTTAAGAAGATCGCTCGCGATTTTTGTACCGTGGTTTTTCCGTGAGACGGAGGACCGAGACGGGAATTGAGGGCAGAGATACTACGGTACATCATTTTTTTTGCCCCCCTCCTTTCCGAAAAAAGAAAAACCAAGAGCGCAAGGCCTCAAGAGAAGAGGCAAGAGGATCCTGGTATTCCTTTCATGAAGGCGGGGAAATGCCCGAGCAGGTTTCGTCCTACGAGGGAGCTATTCTCCGGGGAGAAACTGAAGAGAGATCCTGCCCGAAAGGAAAGAAGGCCTCAAGAATAAATCTCGAGAGGAAAGTCACACCTCAAAGAAATCAAAGTTTAGGAAAACTGTTGCAGTAGCACAGTAGGGAGCAGGAAATTAGGAGGGAGCTCCGAATTCCTTTGAGAGACCAACGTACTTGAAAGAACCATAATTGACGACAATTTAAAAAAAGGGGGGCAGTGTTACGCCTGTGCCGTGCCGACACCGTAGATCGCCACTTATGAAGTCCTGAAAGTTGCGTTGCCCGATACGGCTCTGTTATTTAACAAGTTCGGCAGATTTGCACGTGAGCCGTCGCTCGGACGTATTTCTCAATCCGCTTATTCTCTCATCGATTGTGTGCTATGAGCTTTACATGTATATGTGTCCTGTGTTAATTTCATAATAAACTCTTTTGTTCCTTTTATAACTGTTGTTCATTTCTTCACGCGGGCCGGGAGTGCATGAACGCGTTCTCGAGAACGTCTCCGCAAGCTAGACGTTCGGACGTAACAATACGAGGGCAAGTCAATAAGTTCTTAGAAAATCTGTCAGAGGGCACTTGCAGTGTCATGTCACATTACTTCTTGACAAGTAGTATCTTTCAGCTGATTACTGTCAAATTTTGAGTGGAATTCGTCGCGTGGTTTCATTCCTGTAGACGATTAAAGCGAACAACCTTCGTATTTTTTGCAAACTGTAAAAAAACGAGTTTCGTACAGTGATCAACATCTACAAATGAAAGGTTTAACGCCGAAAGAAATCAAAGTCGAGTTGGATAATGTTCATAGCACATATGCACCAGTGTTTGCGACTGTATACAATTGGGTGAATGAATTTAAACGTGGTCGTACATCCACATGATGTACCTCGTTCGGGACGTCCAATTCAGGCTGCTATGTCAGAAATCAGTCCACGATATTGTTTTGATCGACGAGTGAAAGTGCGCGAGCTTGTTGAGGCCACAGGCATATCACATGGCCCCCAGAAGTATGCTGCACACGTTCCTGGGAGTCCCTCATGCAAGGCCAGGTAAGGACACCCGGAGGGGTTTTAGTGGGTGCAAGCCCCACATAACCCCGGGCTCTCCCCCGAGGCCCGGGGTATGCGTCAGGCATTTCCCCTCCGTTAACAAAAAAAAGGCATATCACATGGCACAGTGATTTCAATTTTGCACGAACAATTGAGTACGAAAGAGCTATCGGCAAGATGGGTGTCGCGTTTACTCACTGTGGACCATAAGCGCGATCGTGTGACGATTTCAAAACAATGTTTGGAGATGTTTTAACGTAATCCAGATGAATTTCTGCGTCGATTCATTACTGTGGACGAAACATGGATCCACTACTTTACATCCAAGACAAACGAACAGTCAAAATAATAGATTTCACTGAGTGAAATAGTTCCGAAGAAGACCGTGAAAGGTGATGACCACAATTTTTTGAAGGGAAGCACGTGGAATAATTCATATCAATTATCTTCCGTCGAAGCAAACGATCAATGGCGGTTACTACGCAGCCTTATTGGACCGTTTCAACAACATTTTAAAGAAAAAACGTCCTCATTTGGCGAAGAAGAAAGTGCTCTTCCATCAAGACAATGCACGAGTTCACGTGCCCGGCACCGATGGCCAAATTCAACGAATTCCGCTACGAATTGCTTCTCCATTCAGCATATTCGCCAGATTTAGCCTCCTGCGACTATTTTCCAAACCTGAAGAAATGGTTCGGAGGAAAGAGATTCACCACCAGAGAGCAGCTCATCGCCGAAACAGATGCTTATTTTGAAAAGTTGGACAAATCATATTATTCGAACGGTTTAAAAAAGTTGAAGAAAAGTGTATCGAGCTGGAAAGGAGACTATGTTGAGAAATAAAAATGAATCGATCAAAAAAAATGTGTTTTATTATGTTTTTCTAAAAACTTATTGACCTCGTACTATGAAAACTGACGCGCTGCCGCGCGGTTACCATTGACAATCCTGTATCCACAGCTCACGCCCTCTATGCCTGTCAACCAGGGAATGTTACTATAGTACAGTGAGAAGGTACACGAGAAGATGGAGAGGGTGAATGGAAAGGAAACCGCTACTATAGGTAATGGCCGGATTGGAGACTGCAATGAACCCGCCCTGCCGGCGGCGCTGGTGATGGTATTGATGGACGGACGTTCTCAGCAGGGTTTGCCGAATTTCCTGAGTTCGTGTGTTGTTACAATTCCACCTCGTCCAACAATCTACGCGCTTCTCTGTAAGGCCGATTCCGCGGTTATTCCTTGATCATGGCACTACGTTGACAATTACGTTACTAAGGGTTTGCGGATAATAAAAAGAAAAAAAGGGACTTACTGTTTCGGTAGACCTTGTTTGAATTATTTGATGTTCTTTATCTTCTGAAATGGCTCGATGATAGCCCCGATCTCGGTACAATCAGTGAAGTATTGGATCTTCGATAATGCACTGAACTATGTTAGAACTTGCCTGACTGAACGAATATAGACTGTGAAGGTAATGACTGACAGACTGCAAAAATGATTGACTATCTGAGAAGCAGAACATGGAATAAGAGCAGATAAATAATGAGAGCGAGTTTCGCGGTGTCACAGTTTATATTAAGTTTTGGAAGGTGGTTCTTTAATGGGACGTATTAAGTTGGAAAATCGGGAATTCGGATTGGAAAGATTTTTTTACTGTTGGTAGGAAATTTGTTTCTCGTGTTCCTGCTGGCAAATTATTTCCAAAATTTACTCCGCAATCTCTTGAGAACTTATTGGTGATACGCCATCAACTTCTTTGGGTTTCGATCTATGGTAACCCATTGGCTAGTTTAGTTTAAATTTCTCTTTTTGAAGAGAAGGGGTATTTTATTCATTGTTCCTTCCGAACAATTTAGTTATAATTCTAAAACTCACATTTTTCCTCCTTTTTTTAATCTCCGATTTCTCTTCTGTTAGATACTTGAACGTACGTTTTCTCTTTTAGACAATGTTTGCTCCAAATTTTACGATCGTCAGCAAAAAATTAAAACCTATTCCTACATATGCTATATTTGTTTTATCGCTTCCTGTTGTTGATGAGAAAACATCCTCCAACATGTTATTATGCAGTTGAAAATGTGACTTTATTTACTCAGAATCTCTGATTCGCATTTAGATATTATTTACTAAAACTCAGCGTTTAAATCGAACTTTCTCAACGTGGTTTGTAATCCTATCATAAATTTTATTACCGTGGATCAGGTGATTCTGAGAATCTATATTTTTGCCCATCTTTGCAAAATTGTTGGGAAGGTTTTCAATGACACGTTTCTTAAATATTGTCACGCTCGCTGATCAGTGACCGTTAATGCTCACGTTTTTTCTCGCGTTTTGTCCCAGCGATCACTTTATCGTTCGCGAAACAAGAAAATCGTGGAATCCTGCCAGACATAACACTATCAAATCAAACATCACCTATTTACTGCCGAATTTCTCTCCCTTCCCCCCTTCCCCCTGCAAAGAGGCGCACAACTTCTATAATTGTGCTGTTGTTGAGATTAGAAAATTTATCATGTAGACTAACACTTATTGGTTACACTACCCTGAACAAAATGACCTATCCGCTTGAGACCTAACCGCCTAGAAGTTGCAGCGTAGACAATGTCCGCTAAATATGTCCGCTGGAATATTTCTAACCCATGAAGACAGTGAGTGTGAGAACAGTCTGTGTGCAATCGGATCGTTGCGCAATCGGGTCGGTGGGCAATCAGATCAGTGCGCAATCGAGTCTGTACGCAATCGGATCGGTGCGCAATCGGATTCGTCCACAATCAGATCCGTGCGCAATCGGGTCGGTGCGCAATTAGATCTCTGCGCAATCGGATCTGTGTGCAATCGGGTCCGTATACAATCGAATCTGTATCTTAATGCAACGCTATGTGTCCCATCGAATCCGTGTCCGATCGATAATGTGCGGAATTAAGTCTCACTCTTTTAAACTGTCCTACGTAGATTTTTAAGTGGATTACAATGTTTTTTGTAAGAACTTGCTTCGCGCAAATTTTGAAATAGAATTCAGAATTAAAGGCCAATTATATGAAGAATATTTCATTTTAACAGTAACATGAAATTTTAGTTTTATGGACTGTCCCTCAAGAGAGAAGAAATTGTCCTAATCAACAGAATTCGCTTCAATCATTACAATTTAAATTACTTGCATCGCAAAAATTTTATCTACTTCAGTTCCTATCGTTGTGGTGATCCAAGACAAGATATTAATCATGTTGTCTTTTACTGTCCGCTATTTATTCCTAAATCAGGCCCTTTGAGTTCTTTTCTTACAAAAAATTTCCCTTCTGTTCCTAATGATTTACATTTGATCTTAAAACGCTTTTCTGCTGCTCTTTGTTGTCTTCTTTTAACTTACTTTAAATCAATTGATCTTTCCTTAAATCTTTGCCACGGGTTCTCTTCTCCTTTGATTGTGTCTGTATGAGTATTACTATACTTTTAATTACCAGCCTTAGCTAATAGCCTAATATCTATCTCCACCAGAACCCTTTGGCAACTGCTTTGTTTTTGGCCGAATCTACTTTACCGAAGGAATAGTGGTCATCTTGTCAAACAAAAAGAATAATTTCGATTTCAAGCTAAAAAACACCAACCTTGGATAGCTCTGTAATATTATATATCTATCATTCAAAACACCCTTGCAATAGCTTTACAAGCAACTTCATAGTTATGTCGATCATAACAGTCATAACAATTTAACAAATTAAACGATCATTACGTTAATAAAAAAAAAAAGATTTTTATTTGAACTTAATTCTTAACCGGGAATCCACTACATAATCGGAAAATTCGGACCTCAAAGGTCCCTATTATTTTTCAGACGAATTGTGAAGTAGCACGCAAATTTCAATTTCAAAAAATGCAAAAATTAATGATTTTTGAAATTTAATCAGCTTATCAAAAATAAGATAATTATTCAGTAGTAAAACTTGTGCTTGGCAAAGTTCGTTAAAAAAACTTAACGCTATACATGCACAAAATATGAAAATACAAAAAATATCGCAAAAAATACTCTGTCTATTTTTGAGACTCCTCTTGCCCTAGTTAAGGATTAAGGGAATGCTGGAGCCTCCTGTTTTATCACTAAAGCAAGCGTTTATATTCCTGTCGATTATCTTCGAATTAATTGCACAGAATAAAAATTCCTTCTCCACAATTAAAATATCCGTACTAATATACCTGCTTCTGGTGTATTTTATGTCCAAAGCTGGAAAAAATAATAAACTACGGATTTCTATATCAATTTTTACCTCAGCATGGCGATCAATGCTGTCAGCTCATCAAAATATTTACTTCGCGAAAAAATTATACATATTATATGCTCAAAATTAAGGCAGAAGCTCATGTAGAATAAAAAAAACGAATACAGTCGTATCTTACCTTTAGAATTAAGCCTAGATAAGTCTAGTTTAGAGTTAAGCCTAAATAAAAAGATATTCGACAGGAATAAAGTTGTGTGTCCAGTGCGTGAGAAATTGATGGTGTACGACAGTTTAGAGTAACAAATTAGTTCCTGAATATCAATCTAGATGGTGCTGTGAATGAATAGTGTCAGACGGAGAAGATGTGACCGTTGTCAGCTGGTATAACGAGATTATGACTTTCATACATCGGACGTCGGCGTTACGTCGCTCATCGCGTTTCGCGAAGTTATGGTCGGAAGTTATTTTCGGATTATCGATCTCAGGGATCCAAATCCATTATCAAAAATGCTATAAGTGACTGTTTATGAATTTCATTTATTGAATCACGGTTCGTATGTATGTACACGACGATGTACATTTGGGGACAGAAATGCTTGGCCATCCGAAGTTACACGCGTATCGAGAAAGCATAAAAAAGAATGAGAACTATGAGAAGGCATGGTCAGGCCTTTGTGTCGCGGTGCATACATATGTGTTGTATAATACTAAAAAAAATTTACATAATATCCAATCAGTTCATTATGTAAGATCCATTAGTTGTTAGTGCTGTACAATTGCTGGCAACATTTCGTGTTTCTTCTTTGACTATGCTCTGATATACATTCGCAATAAAAAAAATCAAAAGTTACGTGGTTTTTTAGTATTGAATATATATATTATAAAATAATAAGGCTCAATAAATCAAAATAAGTAAAAAG
>NW_011627377.1:236324-251447 GCF_000204515.1 Acromyrmex echinatior | reverse complement strand
AGAAGCTAAGATATAAAGTACGACATATAAAGACAAGAAGGTTGAAATGGAAAACTAGAAAGGGAAGGGGGAAAAAAATAATAAGAAGAAAAGAATAAAGTGAAAGGGAGAGAAAGTAGGGAGAGAAGAGAAGGATGGGGAAGGGAAAGCAATCAAGAGGGAGAAAGAGACTGGATGATCTGTGAATAAGTATCGGGTAAAGATTCGGTATCGTTTTGTCTATTAAGGCCTTGTTTCTGTCTTTTAATATGAATCATTTCAGACACCAATCTCTTATTGTAAGAAGATTCGCAGTCCAAAATTCTCACATCGTTCCATTTGAAATTATGATCAAAATTGATTCGATGATCAGTTATGACAGTAGGAGAACCTGTATTCTTTTTGATGTCAGAGATATGTTCGTGTAGTCTCGTACTCAATTTTCTCTTTGTCTGACCAACATAACTCGCCTCACAATCATCACATGAGATCTTGTAGACAACATTCTGACTGGATAGGAAGTTAAGTTCGTCTTTTCCTCTCTTTATGAAGCTTTTTAACGTGTTGGGAATAGAAAAGGCCAATTTACAATGAAACATACTAGAGATTGGAAGGAAACTTTCGGAAATGGATTTAACATAAGGAATCGTAAAATATTTGTCTTTATTGCGTGAATAGTGTGTAGTATCTTTGTTATATTTATAAAACTTTAATCTGCGTTCTATTGTAGAGAAAATTATTGTAGCGTTTTCGACTGTAGTGGATTTAGATCTGAGAGTGGTATCCTAAAAATATCATGACCTTGTCTAATAAAAAAAAATGATAGAACATATTCAGGGTCATAAACATATAAGTATCAACATCATAAATTGAAAGTATAATTTGAATCATCAAATGATTCCAAGTATATAATGCTTTCAATTTATGATGTTGATACTTATAAAGGAAATGGAGAAATATGATCTGAGTTTATGTAATCTACTATTCAGGATATATAGGATTTATGTTTTATTCTGGCAAACGCATTGTCTCAATAATCAAATTTCCATTTATATAATGTTTCACTATATAATTATATATTTTTCCTGTCATTTCTCTTGTAAGCTCTTCAAAATCATAATTTTGAATATGAATCTCATGATATTCTTATAAATTATATTCTTATAAATTAGCAAATGCGGGAAAGTACTATTTGTTTGGAAATAAACTTAAATTTATATATATTTGAAGAGAAAACGTGGTAACAATAAAAATATATATATATATCCATCCAGCAAACACCAAATATAAATACAATATAACCTGGACATAATATAACAAATAATTTAAGTTAATAAAAATAATTAATAAACAAATAATTTATGTTACGCTCAATTTATATTATATTAGGTGTAATAAAAAGAAATCCATTATTTTTCCAATAGATGGCTTTAGTAATCTGTATCTCGTCTACGCGTGATACAGATTACTAAAGCCATCTATTGGAAAAATAATGGATTTCTTTTTACTACACCTAATAATTATATAACTTTAAAATTAATAATTTTTATAATATTAATACAATAATAATGGGCTCTAAATAATGACTATTACAATGATATGAGTTACAGGGTGTTAAAGAGCCAACCGCAGAACTTATTGAGTAAAATTATTTATATATAATTTGTATAAAATTATTCATAAATATATAATTATTAGGTGTTGGAATTAATTCGTAGCGTTTTTAATGAAAGAATGTTATTTATTTCACATGAGCATTAAAAAATACATTAATGAAAGTACTTCCCATCACTTGTAAAACGCTACGAATTAATTCCAACACCTAATATTTATATATAATAAATGAGATATATAAATAATTTGGCCTATAACTCATTATGTAATTTTACTTTATATAAATAACAGAACCGGTTTATGAAACTATTACATTATTTTGTTATTTATATATTATAATAAACAAACAGTAATGGTTTTCGTTTCATATTATATAATAATTGTTTCGTTGAAATTATATTAATATAATTTAAATTATGGTCTAACGTCGCAGTCTCTAACCGTGGAATCGCGATGCTCTGTGTCAGTTGAGCTTCGAGCTGTCGAGCACGATAAAACGCGACACGTATGACAATTTGAACTTGAATCATGAGATTTTACGGACAAACGAATATTATTTCTTCTATAGAAAAATATTATTAGTGAATTCAGTTGTTTGCATTACAAATTATATTAGTGCATACTAAAAGCTGTTCCATGGAATTAGTGAAGTTAAATATAAAAGTGGAAACTGTTGAGTTTAGCTTCCACACTTCCGATGTTGATAAAGTTCATTCAACGCGTTTTTGCAAAAAAATGAACGAATTTGGCAAATAAAGTATCCCTCTGTCCCGTAATGGACCAAGATATTAATCATTAAAGTGACGATTATTCAGGTTAGGAAATCTGTTACATCAGTGGCATAAAGATAGACATGGGGAGCGTCTCGTTTGATCATGTCCTGATTTACCACGTTGCAATTGATCACGTCGCGATTAATCACGTCGCAATTAATCGAGTTGCAAGTGACCACGTTGCAAATGATCACGTTAGGTTAGGTTAGATTAGGTGATAATTATACAGTTTAGCACAACCATCTCAGAAATTAGGCTTATTCGACGTGTAAATTAGGCTTATTCGCATGAAATGAAAGAATCTGACAGAAAAAAAGTGTCGCCTAGAAGTTGCAGCCTACATAGTAAAAGACCACTCTACAAAGACTGTTCTCGCACCCCACTGTCTTCATGGGTTAGAAATATTTCAAGTGGACACTGTCTACGTTGCAACTTCTAGGCGGTTAAGCTGCAAGCGAGTAGGGTATGTTATTTTTTTTTATTCGGGGCGGCTACCAATAACCACTAATCTATACATCCTACCGTTTACATAACAGATTAATAGTAGTGTTACGTAGTACTTTTAGTCTCAATTTTAACACTCAATATCTTGCTTCGCAGAGCAGTCCCGGACTTTCTGTCAGATTGTTTCATTTTATGTAAAAACGCGTCGAATAATTTTATTGATTTCTAAGGTGATTGTACTGTATAATTGTATAACTATATAATTATCACCTAACCTAATTAATGGGGACGTGGTCAATCGCGACACGTGGTCAATCGGGACGTGGCCAATCGGGACGCTCCCCATGTCCATGAGAATTTTTGTTTATAAGACAGAGAATTTGAGTAACCCTCAATGATGTGAATGATTTCCTAATCTAAATATCTATCAAGTTCAACAATTAATACCTCGACACGTTTTTCTGTCAAATTTGTTCATTTCATGCAAAAACGCGTCGAATGATTTTATCAACGTCGGAAATGAGGAGGCTGAATTCAACAATTTACCATAAAACTATATGAATGTAACCATAATGTATATGAATATTGCGATTAAATACTCTGAATATTCAGTACTGAAATTTATAAATATATTTATGTGCAAACTATGAAGTTTATAAATAAATGAATTAAAATTAATTACAACACATGTTTTTTATACCCACGCAAAACAATTTTCAGGGAATGTATTTTGCACATACTAATCCCAGAGAAGATCTTTGAATTAATTATAAGCGAAAACAAATTGTTCCGTTTGTTTTTTGCTTTAGAATTCCAAGATCTTTTTTGGGAATAGTATGTTCAAAAAGCATTAAATTAAGTTAGGATAATGTATAGCAATATAATAATCACATTTTAGTTTTATAATAAAAACGCAGCAAATTGTAAAACTGTTATATGACTATTATGTAACATCTTAAGTTACATGTTATATTTATATAAAGATTATGCGTTTCGCGAGTTTCTTCCAGATCCATTCTTGGAATGCCAACGTTTTGTGAACCTTGCACTCTACTTCATCAAGGCAAGGAGCAGCTTGATATTAAGTTGTTCCTCCGGGCTGTTCCTTTTATATTACGCTACTTGTTGGAGTAGTGAGGGGAAAGAAGAGAATTGTGGGGGGAGGGGGAGGGAGAGGAGATGAGAGAAATTGATCGATCTTCAATAACTGGGAGAATGGTTTTCCATATTTTATTTATGTAGCCATTATCTCTATTTAGATTGTTAGGATATTTTTGTCTATGGCTTCTCTATACTTTCGGAGACTGTATGGCACTGACGATCGGTCTGAGGGGGATGTTTGATTTGTGTACTTTTGATTGTCCGTATAGTCTTGGTGGAAGAGGATTTGTAGGTTTTAATGTTGATTTGGTTTTTTGGGAATGTTGCTTTTCTCCATAAGACTATACGGACTAATATCCGAACTATCTTCAAACCATCTAAAAAGATAGGACAAATCTTAAGAAATCCTAAAGATCAAAGACCTCCACTCAGCTTCGCAGGAGTATACAAAATACTTTGTTCCTGCAGGCAAGTATACATTGGAGAAACCGGGAAAATGGTCAACCTACGGATAAAAAAACACCAATGTGATGTCAGGTTAAAACACGCCATGCAGTCAGCATTATCAGAATACAACATCGAAACAGGACATCAAATACTGTTTGACAAAACGACCACAATAGCCAACATTACATCATACTTTCCAAGAAAGTATAAAGAAAAGTCATAGAGATACAAAAACACTATAACACTCTAAATATATAATGGCTACAATAAATAAAATATGGAAACCATTCTTCATTATTGAAGACCGATTAATTTCCCTCGCCTCTCCTTCCCCCCCTCTACTTATAATTCTTGGTCCGGAGGAGCTCAGGCTGCTCCTCGCCCTGATGAAAAGGACTGCAAGATTCAAGAAACATTGGCATTCCAAGAATGGATCTGGACACGGAGGAAACCCACGAAATGTATAATTTTCATATAGAAAGCACCCATGGAAGCCTCAAGAATATTGTGTTATATGCATATTTATGTTATATGTAGCTGTAATGATTCATGAGTGGGAAATTATAACTAACGTGAATGTAGAATATTATGAACACGTTATATTATCTATTATATTTCGTTATATAATAGTTATATGCTGGGATATACATATGTGTGTATATATATATATATACAATTTTTTAAATGTAATCGGAATACTCTCCACAATACCTACAATATCTCAAAAAATAACACCATATTTTTAAATGTCCCGATTTAAAAAATTGTTAAAATAACAACTACCCTAATATATACAGGATGTCTCTAAAATTCATTACCCATCATGAGCAGGTAGAACGGACCCAACTGAGTTTTCTACCAGAAAACTTTTTTGAAGTTTACACAATAAACGAGACATTAATGTTTAAAGATAGCTGAATATGCGTATTCGTCCGACCTACTATCCAAATGTATGGCCTATGGTTCGCGGAGAGCGGGGATCTAAAGTTTAGAGACTCGCCTGCCAGGCGCTCCCTGCTCCCCGCTCCCTGCGAGCCATGTGATTCATGGGCCATACATTCGAATAGTAAGCTGGGTTCGCGTATTCGGCTATAACATTATTTCGTTAACTATTGTGTAAACAAAATGCAAAATGATAGAAGACTTTTCGACTCAGTTCGGTCCGCTTTATCTGCTCATAATGTGTGATGCCATTTTTTAGGGACACTTTGCATATGCATAAATATTATATATGTCCAAACTGTAAATATAATTTTATTTTTATACCAAATTATTGATATACATATGTATAGTATATGTATATCAGAGCTCGGTACGCATTATATGTTTCGATTGATTTTGATTCTGCCCGGATGTCGAAGCATCTGACAGTAATTTCACTTGTAGCATATAAATGAAATTTTCCCTCTTACTCCATTCTGTTATAGTAAAGCCCCTAGCTCATTTCTACAACCATAGTATTGTTCTTTCAGGTATTCTCTACCTCGCTAGCTATATATTTCAAATGTACAAAATCTGAAATTATTATATGCAGCATATTTTTGACTCGGCTCGGATGTCGAAGTGTCAAACGGCTTTTAGCAAGAGGCGTCATTCCTCTCATCACCCAGGCACAAATATAGAAATAGATTGAATCATTATGTAAATCAGTAATATATTATCAGTTGGAAACGCCATAATAACATTTTTCTATATAGAAAAAAATATATTGGGTATGGGAATAAGTTTCCGCCCTTTTTAAATGAAAAAGATGTGTTTATTTAAACAAATCTATATAAGTGAGTTTATTCAAAGTATGCTCCTTCGGAAGTGACAACTTTCTCCTACCTTTCCGGTAATAAACGGATTCCTCGAATGAAAAAATCTGGTTCTTTTGAAGCAATCCATTCATCAAGCCATTTTTTGATATCCTCATAAGAATTGAATCGTTCTCCAGAAAGGGCCGACTGCATGGATCGGAACAAATGGAAATCTGAAGGGGCAATGTCCGGTAAATACGGCGGGTGGGGCAGAATTTCCCACTTCACTTCTTCCAAATATTTCTTGGTCGATTTTGCAACATGTGGCCTAGCATTGTCATGTAACAGACATTGTCATGTTAGCTTATCATGCCTATGTTTGTTTCAAACAAGTCGCTTCGAATGAATGCCAACTACTGGCGATAACGATCGCCAGTGATGGTTTCGGACGGTTTGAGCAGCTCATAATATATAATACTTCTTTGATCCCACGAGGTGCACAACATAATCTTCGAAGCATGGATATTTCGTTTTGGCGTTGATGGACTTGGTTCAGCTGGCATGCCTTCAAGCGTTTAGGGTTATCGTAGTAAATCCATTTTTCATCACCAGTTACGATACGATGTAGAAAACCCTTTCTTTGTTGTCATTGACGAAGCATCTCGCAGATGACCAAACGTCTTTCCATGTCTCTCTCTTTCAATTTGTATGGCACCCAATTTCCTTCTTTTTGCACCATTCCCATTGCGTGTAGACGTTTTTCAACAGTGGATCTATCAACATTTAACTCTTTTGCCAACCTATCGAGCGATAAACACGAATCTTCTTCGAGTAATGCTTGCAATTCTGCATCTTCAAATTTTTTTGGTGCACCTTCGCATTCTTTGTCACGCACGTCAAAATCATCACTGTTGAATCGCCGAAACTATTCTTTATAACTAGTTTTCGATGGGGCATGCTTACCGTAAATATCTACGAGCAAACGATGCGTTTCCGCAGCACTTTTCTTTAAAATAAAATAATGGAGTAAAACTTCCCGCAAATGTTGCTTTTTTGGAATAAATTCCGACATCTTCAACGCAAAAAAAGTTACTCTTTGTTACGCTTCGAACGAATGCCGTCTATTGAGCTCAAAAGTTTAGACACAAAAACATGTCAAAAACATGTCTTGCCGTTCTATCAAACACACGAGCAATGCTACTAACGACATCTTTCTGCAATGGGCGGAAACTTATTCCCATATCCAATATATTAAAATAACATCGTTGCTTAGAAAAGGAATTGTGCATCCTTGCTGCATCGACGATGAATGGTAAACCGGAACCGATATAACACATTCTTGAATTGCAGAATGAATCAAAACAGAACTACAAAAGAGCGAGACAGAGAAAAAAAGGATAGAAGTTCCGATTGTAATCGGTGAGCCTCCGCGCAGGCATGCCGAGCTGAACTCGTCAAGCGAGACAGCGAGTCTGTTCTTCAAAGTCTGTCCATCTTTCTGTGATTGCTTGTTTCTAGCGACCGAAAATATTTTCTCCGCGTATATCATAATAAGAGGAAAAGAGATATTCTAAATAACATAACTTTTATTAAATTATATTAATCATATATCTATCTCATTAACGTATAATAGTAAAAATAATGTCAAAATGATAATTGGAAAGATATTGACATTTCCATAATTTTCCACGAGCGTTATATATCAAGTTCATAGAAGTGGTTTACAAGAATTCAGCGTGGTCTCGCGCATAAGGTGCGAGATCAGAATGTTAGATTCCATGATCGATTCCTTTTTTTTTTTATAATTTTTTTTCTAAAATAAATGAAATTTATTAATAAACATATTACAGGCCAAATATATTTTTATTTAATTATTGAAATTATATGTATTTCTAAAAGATTTAAACAATAATTGTAGCAAAAATAATTTGACATAGTACGCGTCGAATAGATAGAAAATCAGTATTTTTATATGTAAAATCTGTTTACTTTTAAAAAAAATCCGAAAAGAAATCTCGTTTTTGTAATAATGTTACGTTTGATGTCTATCAGTACTTTCTGTTAAACGTTTTTTTATAACTATCATCCGAATGTATGAAAATTCTAATAATGAACAAAATCGCAAAAGTGCAATGATTAATATAATTATAAGGATGATGTCAATATAATTTTATAGTTCATAAATTAAAAAGCCTTTATGTGCAATAGAAATAATTTTTTATTTATCCATTGAAGTGATTTGGTATTCTTTCTACAGTTATTGGTTTAAATTTTAAGACTAAGTACCAGTACTCGGAAATAGTTTCGGGCTAACTTTTAAAGCATCGCTTACTTTTCCCCCGCCGCCTATTATCGCTCAACGCTCGTCAGCCGAACCGCCGCGCGGATCGCCCACGGACGTGTCGCACTATAAGCCGCGTACAGACTTGTAGCAGAACGCCGTCTCGATAAAGACAGAATATGATACAATATGAATACGATATAATATGAATAGTGTCTCGAACGCTGCTGCAAACATTATCGCATAACATCGAGTCGATCGGCTGCGAGTCGGTTTTTGCGAGCCGCCACATCAAAAAAATGATCGCAATGTTCCTGTTTAGCCGCGTACAGACTTGTATTAGAACGTCACCGCGAACAAGACAGCGCCAGTGTGGATAGTGTCTCTACTGTCGCGAACAATGCCGCGCATATCACCGCGAACGGATCGTCCTGCCAAGGAATCAATTTGAATAGGCAATAGTTCGTCGTGCAATTTATTGTGTATTATCGATTGATCGATTTCTGTTTATTACAATATAAACAGCAGTTTATATTTGTATTTCCGATGTGAGTGCTCGATGGAGTAGTCAAAAGAAAATAATCTCTTACACATATTTATTGAAACACATATTTATTTGAATTATATTAATTGAAAAATATAGAGAATTTGAATTATTATGGAACGTATCAATTTTACTACAAAATTAAAAAAAGCTATGCGTAGGAAGAAATTGCATCTGAAATAAATACAACAATAGAAGTTAAAAAAAAATGAATATTTTGCTCGCTGCTCTGCGAAGGAAGAAAATGAAAATAAAAAAAAGTTTAGTGACAGGAAGAGGTATGTATTTATATAATTCCTTACTATTTTAAATAAATTCAAAAAGGATTACTTTATTACAAGATTAAAAATAACATTTTTTCAAAAATTAAAAATTAGTAAATCAAGCTAAATAATTAAAAAATTAATAAAAACTGAAATAGGCTATAAGTCAAGTAAGGTCTTAGTGTTAAATAATTAAACATAAATTAAAAATAAGTTTATTATTACAATAAAAAACTTGAAGTAACAGAATTCTTAATGTCCAAAATCCAACAACAACGAGAGATAAAAGGCTAATAAGAGTCAGAAAAAACTTAATAAATTCGTTTAACATAATTAAAGATAAAAATAATAAACCAAAACTGTAGAAAGTACAAAAATTAAAATGCTAGAATACAATTACATACATGTTTCGATCTTATGTTTAGGTCCTCTTCAAATATACAAAAAAATTTTTTCAGTGCAGTATAAAACATTATATCAAAAATTGAGAAAGTTTCGTTACATAATTAGATGAGTGTTAAAACAGAGAAAACGGAAAATTGCTTATCAAGCGATTGGTTGACCGATTGCGAAAATTTCTCGTTGTTCTAGAAAGAAATATAGAAACGTTGTAAGTTATCAAACTTAAAATTTTTTATTTAAAACAAGTATAATATGTCTCTCTATTAAAAACTCACCTCAATTGTCCGACAATTGAGAAAAACCATGTTAGTATTATACAAAAATCATCAAATTTCGATGTCAAAAGCAGTAAAAAAATTAATATCATAATTATAAGTGTGTAACGTCCAATGTATAAAAAGTAATAAAAAACGTCTAATGTTCTCGACGGATTCGACTGTACTGCGATAAAACTTGGCAATGCAAAGTCAAACATTGTTTATTATCGGAATTTATTATTACATACGTTACGATCCACATCAAGTTGTTCCCAATATTAACAATATTAACTAAACAAAAATCATAGCTTGTTTAGTTAATATTGTCAACATTGAGAATGATATGGTTCGAAACGTATGTAATAATAAACTTATTTTTAATTTATATTTATATTAATTATTTAGCACTAAGACCTTGCTTGATTCTATTTAAGTTTTTATTAATATTTTTTCAAGTTTTATAAATTTATTACAAAGGTGCAGACGAAGTTTACATAGTTCCTGGCGTATTTCAATATGACGTTCCTTTTGGACAAAGACAAGCCAAGAGAAAAAACTGTAAGTAAAAATTCGTATTAGAATTTGTGTAATTGCATTACATTATTCATAGTATTCTTCTTTTACTTCAAAGTTTTTGCAAAAATTGCATATTTACGCATACTCGTCTTGCCATTGCAGTCGTCCTTCGTTTTGTAAGTAATCGGCTAATTCCTCCCGAATTTCTTGTACCATTTGACACGACTGACGAGTCACATTTCTTAATGGAAGTAGTGAAGTCATGTTTGTATTAATGATTTTCCAGCTACCTTCAATAAAACGCGCTTCGATTTCTGAATAAAAAATTCCTAAAAGCGTATAGACGTTTCTAGAAATAGTGCTTCTCCTTATGAAATTATGCAAATAAGCATTATAAGTGCTTTCGAAGCACTCGAAAAATTGCTGCCAATATACCGAAAACATTTTCCATTACTCTGCATGCTCGACACAATCGATAATTAAAAGTTTTTTACGATGAATGTTTTCTGTGCGTACCCGCAAACAGTTTCATTAAGTTTTCACAGTTAAGTTTTAAAGCAAATGCTTCATCCTCAACAAAAAAAGTGTGAAATAGCTTTTTCTCTTCCGTTAAGAGGTTCCGCAGGAGGAAAATTCAAATCACTTCTTTCCATTTTTTGACCTATTGGCTTTAAATATACATCGGAAATTCTTTCTTGGCAGTCCACAAATAAAAAATTGTAATTATCGTCAACCAAAGCAAATAGCACAATGTAAATGTAGATTTATAATTTAAAAATGGCTCCTATTATAGGTGAATAAATAATCACGTATTTGTCATCGAGAGCTCCTAAGCAATGTGGAAAATTCTACATATCATTCATACTGTTTAGCTATACTTAACCATTCTTGTGGTGTACAAGGTAGTTATAGAAAAAATATGTATATAAATTAATAAAGGCTATCGTTTATTTTATTAACCCTCTTAAGACAAGGTTGGAATTGGACGATCCCGTATTTAAGAATTGGACATGTTACTTATTTGAATGACACTAAGAACGGCTAATAAATAAATTAAAGATTAGCTGAGATCACATGACTCTGAGATTAACAATGCATGCGTATTGTAAAATAAACAAAGTTTATTAAATAAGTGCATTTCCTCAACTTTGCCTCAAGAGAATTAAATAATATATTTTTTAAACCAAATAACATAATTCAGCAATGTACTAAGTGTTTCAAAAGACATATGTGCTATGTTCAATACATTACGTTATTAGTTACTACATGTTACTTTTCTTTCATATTTTTTTATTTTCTAATAACAAAATATATATAAAAATATATTTTTAATTATAGATAATAACAGAAAAAGAAGCTTTTAATGTTGAAAACCCAGAGAAAATAGCTGATGAAGATATTGAAGATGATGCGGATGGAGAAAGAACAGTGATAAATATTGTTCAAAAAGTAGGGACACGACCAATTATTAAGAAAATGAAAAAAACATGATTCTAGTGAAAAACGGCTTAACAAAGCTTTTATTCTGAAAGCATCTGCTTCAGGCAAAAAAAAAGATATCGAGTTTCAAATTACCAAAAAATTAGGAAAGTATTCGCCTATAACAAAGAACACAGTATAACAAAGAATAATGGCTATTATTTTTAATGTTGATATAGGATTTTACAATAAACCTTTTTCTATCGAATTTCCAGGATATCTCTCGTACTATCCTTCTCAAACTCAAAATAACTTTATTTTAAACTCTAATAATCTTGCATAACAATCTAAACATATACAGACATCTTTTTGTTCTCCTTCATTTTCCTCAAATACAAGTACTAGATCTTCTACTTATACACGCAACAAATCCCTTTCCTATTCATTTTTCGCCTTCCTCAGAAATCATAAATGTCGATTCTTCTATATCATCTTATCATAATTTTTCCATTCCTACTACTTTCTAGAAAACTGTTTTATTTGACAACTTGTTGCAAAATGAAAATAAGTAATATATATTAGGTGTTGGAATTAATTCGTAGCGTTTTTTAATGAAAGAATGTTATTTATTTCACATGAGCATTAAAAAATACATTAATGAAAGTACTTCCCATCACTTGTAAAACGCTACGAATTAATTCCAACACCTAATATAATATAATATTGTTGAGTAATATACATAATATAATATTGTTATTGGCAACAAAAAATTCTAGAACCTATATTTTTTTACTGTATCTGCAGTTTTATACACTCTACACTTATATACTCTACTCATTGTATTGTTTTTATCTAAGTTTCTACTGCTTATTATAATATCTATATTTTTCATTTATAGTAAGTCAAGTAAGATCGTGGTCAGCTTTACTCAAAACTAATAAAAGATATCGCCCTAAATCTATCATGAATCTATAAAGGGTATCTTTGTCCATGATGCACTATCAAGGAAGATTCAGTTGTCATTGAATTTTCTTAGAGAATCACATTAAGCGCCAAATACGCATCACGCTATGAAGCTATATTTCTCTGCATTCCCAAAAATGTTACAATTAGCGGCTGCTAAATATATGAAAAAGGCGAAATCATTCATACAGAAGTGAGTGCAGCGATGTGCAAAAAAAATGTCGATGATTTACCGGAACGTGACTCGATATGCAAAGTGGACAAAAAAGACGATAAAAAAATAGTGAGTCTGTTTTCGCGGAATCCTGGCTTAACACTGCGTCAAAGACAAGCAAAATTGAAGCAGAAAGATTTAGATATATCGTACGAAACTATGTTGTAACGATAGACTACTAACCCGACGTCCATTTCTTCCAGATGTGGAAGGAAAAATTCTTCGATCATCTCCCTGTATCGAGTTGCATTCACCATAACAGCGCGCTCGTTTTCCTCAAAAAAATAAGGACCAATGATCCTAACCGACGAAATTGCGCACCAAACGGTAACACGTTCACAATGGAGAGGGGTTTGGTGAAGTTCATGTGGATTTTCAGCACTCCAGTAGCGCATGTTCTGTTTGTTGACACAGCCGGAAAGGTGAAAGTGAGCCTCGTCGCTGAAGAACGTTACCGCGTCGTGGGGAAGGCTTTCAAGGAGAACTTCACATGCAGTTTGGCGAGCCACGAAATCGCGGTCAGTCAACTCCTACACAACAGTCAGTTTGTACGGATGAAATTGGAGTTCGTTGTGAAGGATTCGTCTCACAGTTCAGTCCGAAAGCCTCAGAGCAGCCGCATGTTTGCTAGCAGAACGGCGGGGGGACTGCAAAAATGACTGTCTCACTCTCTCAACATTTTCCGGAGTCCTGGCCGTTCTTACAGCTCCTAACCTGCGTTTAACGACGCTGCCAGACTCCTGAAATGCGACTCCTAACCCACGAAAGAATCGAATTCCGGCCGGGGATTGGACTGCGAGGAGGAATAATGAAGCGCGCTCGAAAGGCACGTTGAGTGGCGACAATGGAGAGGCCATTACCAAAGTATGCCTCGACGGTGAACGCGCGATGCTCTCTCGTCCAAAGCATGATCGAGATTGGCTGTGAGGGGAACAAAAATTGAGGACCTATCCTCTCGGACGCACCCCTTCCCAGCTCCCTACCTTCACCTCTTGCCGTTTGGCGCGTTTTTCAAAAAAGTAAGTTTCTCTGCCGCACCCTGTATATGTGTATTCTGAATAATATTTTAGTTTTCTACTTTTATATGTGATATTTTTTATAAAACAAATCACTTACATGTATGTTTTCTTTTAATGTCTGTATCAAAGCTTAACAGACTTCTGGAAAAATGGAACTTTGTTTATACTGTGTTTTGAAATTTTGAATAACAATAATTGCAAACTACCATACGAACTCTGGTTGCTAAAAAACGTATTATTACTGCTAATTTGTCCTGCACTGAGATAGCAGTTCTAAAATGAGTATCTTTCTTTTTAATTTTAAGACCAACCAAATTAATTAAAATCTCGAAATCTGTAGGTGACATTCTTGTAAAATTTTTGTAATGTCCACTTATAGACTGAAATTTAAGATCAGCTAGCAAGGTGATACCTCCATTTACAACTCTTCTTGTGTACAATTATGTCTGCCACTATCTTCTTCTTTTTTCTTTTTTTTTTTAATTTGTAGAATTGTACGCTGCTGCAGCTACATCCATTTTTGAATATCTGTCATATCAGGTTCAGAAACTGAACTGAAATTAATAAAAATGGAACACTGCCATACGCGGTGACATTCGCAATGAGGTTCGTGACAGTTCGCGGCGGCAATTACAAACAAAGGTAGCATTGACAGCATTCGCGACGACTTTCGCGACGGTGTTCGCAACAGCAGCGACGGTGTTAGTGACAGCAGCGTTCTGCTACAAGTCTGTACGCGACTTTAAATACGACTAGAAATACGCTGCGTATCTTCCAGCAAATTATTATTACTATCCTTCCTATACTTACAATTTTCTTAATTAAATCAAACTTCTACTATTAAAAAAAAAAATATATATATGTGTGTGTGTGTGTGTGTGTGTGTGTGTGTGTATATATGTATGTATACATTTTACATTACAATTGACAATAATTACAATACGGTAATTATAATCGAACTTTAACTTTCGATATTAGGGAATTTTTGCAATACTGTTTATCTAGATATCGGTGAACGCTAAGAGTGTCGATCATGTAATTTTTTCTCTAGAACAAAAACGTGAAAAGTAAAAAATTTTATGTATGTATGTACATATACACACATACATATAAAAAATTTTCACTTTTCACGTTCTCGCCCTAGGGAA
>NW_011627377.1:215663-233955 GCF_000204515.1 Acromyrmex echinatior | reverse complement strand
TTTGGGTTATCGTAGTGGATCCATTTTTCATCACCAGTGACTATACGATGTAAAAAACCCTTTCGTTTATGCCTTACAAGTAGTATTTCACATAGGGAAAATTGCTTGTTGAGTCGCTCCTAATGTAAGTGCAAGTTCTTTTTGCGTTTGGCACGAATCTTCATTCAATAATGCTTCTAATTCCGCGTCTTCGTATATTTTCGGCCTTCCGCTACGTTCTTTGTCTTCGACGTCAAATTCACCGTTCTTAAATTTTTGAAACCATTCACGACAACTTCTCTCACTTAAGGCAGCCTCACCATATGCTTCTACAAGCAATCGATGAGCCTCAGCTGCAGATTTCTTCAAATTAAAGAAGTAAATCAAAAGTTCCCGCAAATGACGCTTATTCGGCTCAAAACTCGGCATTTTCGCACAAAAAAAAATATATGTTGCTGATACAAAATCGCTGGTATTTCAAGGTTATGTTGTTGACAGATGTCCAACCTTACGATATAATGTACGATATATTTTACATCAGACAATTTTAACCATAGCTTGCTAGTGGCGCCGTCTTTTGTCAAACGGCGGAAACTTATTTGTACACCTAATAAAATAGTAACAGCTAAAAATAATATGCATGATATCTTTAATATAACATACGAGTATAAATAAAAAAAAAAAGAATTTCGTACTATAAATAATTAAAATTAGACAATGCGAAAAGAAATAAAACAAAATCTTGTCTCCTCGGTGTTCTAAGACATAATGGAATCACAAAATTGATATTCAGAGAAGGAAGGAAAAAGATAGTAGGAAAGTAATGGGAAGAGGAAAGTAAGAGAGAACAGAAATGTAGATGAAAACATGGAAGGAATAATAAAGATTAGAAGGAGTTAAGGGGAGAGAGATTGAATAATAGGTAGATAGGATTCAGGCATAGGTTCTGTATCGTTTTGCCTATTTAAGCCTTGTTTTTATCTTTTTATGTGTACTATTTCAGATATCTATCTCTTGTTATATGAAGATTCACTATCTAAGATTCACTATTTTCGCTTCATTCTATCTGAAATTGTGATTGAGATTTATACGATGGGTAAAAATGACCGATGGAGAATCCGTTTTTTTGTTGATATCTGAAATGTTCACATATCCTCGTATTCAATTTTCTTTTGGTTTGGCCAACATAGCTAGCTTCGCAATCATCACATGAGACCACATAATCATCTTATAGATCACATTTTGATTAGAAAGCAATTCTAACTTGTCCTTTCCTCTCTTTATAAAACTTTTTAAGGTGTTGGTAATGGAAAATACTAATTTACAGTGAAACATGTTGGATATAGGTGAGAAACTTTCGAAGATAGATTTAACATAAGGAACTGTAAAAATTTTTTATTGATTTGTAGATTATGTGTAGTCTGTTTATTATGTATGTGAAATTTCAATCGGTTCTCAATCGGTTTTCAATTGTGGAAAAAATAAAAAAAAGAGGCTATTATTAAGAAAAATATGTATGGTTTCAATTAGATTGTTATTATATATTGAAACCGAGGATGTAACAATAGAAATATTTTATCTATGAAACTAATAATTGTGCCTCTTTTATGGCAAAGAGGGTGATTGGAATGGAAATTCAGGAACCTTCCCGAAAATGTAGTTTTGTGATATGTATCAAAAATAATTCTTTGATTATCAATAATTAAAATGGTGTCAAGTAAATAAAGTATTATTTATTATATTAAAGTAAACGAACTATATCAGTAAAACTTTATATTATCTACTACTGTGAAAAAAATATTAGAAACCGAAATATTTATTTTTCATATTAAAAAATAAACTTTTTGAAACCCTTGCATTTTTGCCTTATATCCCATAGAGGTGAGATATACGGTTACTCATAAGGAGAGAGGGGGGGGGGTAGGGTATGTACGGATTATAAAAAATTTACAAATAATATACATAAATAAGACGTGAAATGACAATAACTTATAAAATGTGTTTATAAAGTTTTACTAAGGAATAAAAATGATAAATATGTATATGAAGTAATAAATAATAATTATAATCTTCCCACATGTATTACAAGTGTTATGACATGAGGTACATATTTCATGTAATGCGTTTATTGCATTTAGTGCACTGAATTCAATCTGCGCACTTTGTATGCTTTGGACATAAATCCCGCCCGCTAAAAATGTCATATATTCCAAATAAATGGGACATACAAGACAACAAACTAAACAAAGAATATAAGAGCAAAGTACTTGTATTTTGTTATACAACATGCTTTACTTCCTCTACATTCATGTATCACAAAATAATCATTAAATCTTTGGTACGTCCTACAGTAATCATTTTATCTAGATTATAATTTATCTAGATTATAATTTATGATGGTGCTACTTAACACAGTGACAAATCGATTCACAGTACTAATGTAACATGGAAGCATATAACAGAGTAGTTGCAAAAAATTATCTCCACTCCTTTTATTTTTTCTGACTTCTGCGGCGTATTTGCCGGAGTTACCCTGTACATTAATGAGAAACATATATGATTAATATATTATTAATTTAATAAAAGTTATCTAGAATGTCTCTCTCTTTTCCCTTATGATACATGCCAAGCGGCCGAGATCGCCGAGAAAATTTTCGGTCGCTAGAAACAAGCGATCACAGAAAGAAGGACTCGCTGTTTCGCTGGATGATTCCCAGCTCGGCGTGTCTACGCGGAGCCTAACCAATTACAATCGGAGCTTCTATCCTTTTTAATTTTTTCTCTGTCTTGCTCTATCGAAATGACGGAAAATAAACGAATTTTAAATCACAAACACAGCCAATTCTCCGTTTTTTTTTTGCCAGACTTCGATTTCTTGGACTAATGTTCGATGCTCAAGCAGAGGTGAAAATCTTAAACTTTTCACGTCTGCTAGAGTATCAAATATTAATCCAAGAAACCAAAGTCTCTGGCAAAAAAAAATGGAGAACTGGTAACCATGTTTGTGATTTAAAATTTTTTCATTTTTTTGTCGTCTGAGGAGGTGATCCACACTAAGAACTTAGCGTGGTCTCAGGTGTTAGATGCGAGAATGTTAAAGATCCTACGTTCGATCCTGCTTTTCACTTTTTTTATAATTTCTTTTTTAATAAATAACGTTATTAATAAACATAATACTCCAAATATATTTTAATAAAATTATTGAAATTATATATGTACTTCAGTGTACTTGGAATTAGTTGCACATTTCGGGCGATTTCTGCTGTCTACTTTTCCCTCACAACCGCTCGACAGCCGAACCGTTGGATCGCGCGCGAACGTGCATCTCAAGCATCACAGCGTCGCACGGAAAAAAAGATTAGCTGCCACAGCTAAAAATTAGGTATGGCATATAAATTCAGTAGTATTATTTGGATACCTAACGTCGTGTCTGTGAGGTCTAATTTCCATTAACTATGAAATCTAAACGTTATCATTGTAACAGACAAGTAATTACTTAAGTAATTTACTATTATGTCGATGTATTGATCATTGCAGCAAATGTTTTCTGTGTAGCAGACAATTTGATAGCAAGTACAGTTTCAGCAAATCGTATTTAGTTGTGATAGAGACAATTTCTTTTACATGGACATATCCGATAACTATGACAACTAATTTCATGTTGCTAAATAAATTGATTTGTAACAGACATGCATACTTTGCTATTACGCTCCTTACATTAGCTACAGCAGCAAATCTTTTGTATGTATTAACAAATTTTATAGCAATAGTAGCTAATGCATTTTCAGCTAATCAGAATTAGCTGTAGCCAGAATCATTTTTTTTCCGTGCAGTATAAGAAACATGCTGTGACCATATCTTCCAGCAAATTATCATGAAAATATTTTCCTTCTTACATTGTTATTTTCTTAATAATGGTGATTGAACATCATATTAATAAGTAAATACATTTTACTGAATGTAATGTATTTTTAAAATATTACTTAATTATTTTTATGATATATTCGTTTCCTTCAAAGAGCTACTGACCACGCTTTTGTGCCACAGAATGTAATATAAAATTTTACTTTACCGCGTCATATATCTGGTCATCTGTTTGTATTTTTTTTTTTTAGTGACATAAGTGAATAAAAAATCCTATTTAAAAAAGGAGATGTTAAGTAGCTCGCTATATTGCTCGCATCTCTCGAAGCTTATTGTTGCCGCTTTTTCGCGATGCTGATTGGTTTTCTCGTAATGACAGTTGCTTACTTCGTGAGCAGCTGTCATCGTCGAGACTTTGGTAAATGTGATTGACAATTGAGGTTGTGTATTGAGGTTAATATAGTGTAAAAGATATCTCTTTTCAAAGTGTTTAAAAAAAGTGTTAAAAATTTCTCTTCAATATCGTATCAGATAAATTTTACAATCTCTATTAATTTATTCTCTTCATTTTTTATATAATTATAAAAGAATTCTTTATAATTATAAAAAAAATTGATTCGTGCTGTATTTTATTTTCAGATTTATTGAAAAGAAAGATCTAAAAAGAAAAGGCAAGGATTTAGATAAAGATAATGTAATCTTCTTTCTTCAAAGTATATTTCTAAAATATTCCAATTTGTATATCTTTACTAAAATAATTCCTGAAAGTTGCATTTTAACATGTCGTCAATATCGTTAAAATGCAACCTGTACTAAAATCAAGAAATTTTATTCAGAGATAGACAAACTGATCTGACGGCAATGTGTTGAAAATCGCATCAAAAGTAGCACAATTTCGACAAAATCTGATCTTTGCAATTTTCAATATTTGTCAATATTAATTAATAATTTAAGATATTTTATGATACATTTTGGTACATTTTTTATATAAAATATCTCGTAAGCTATTTATTTTTTAGTAATAACAAGAAAGAGATGACAGAGGCAAGACAAGACATTGGAAATGAGAGAGACAAGAATGAAACAAGAAGAAAACGAAAGAGATAAAGACGAGTGAGAATGAAAGGAGACCAGAGAAACGAAAGAGAGATGAGATGGTCAGAGAGAGATGAGACGAAACCAGAAAGATTAAAGACGAGAGATGTGACATGAGGTAACAGAGATAGGGGACGAAAGACAGAATTTAGAAGAGAGAGTGTGAAAAAGAGAAAGACAAGAACGAGAGAAAAATATAAAAAAAGAAGAAGGGTAGAAAAATCATAATAAAATTTGTACTTTTTCATATAGGTACATATATTTTTTTATATTTTTAATGAAAAAAAAAAGTGAAAAGTAAATAAGTTACGAGAGAGAAAGAAAGAAAGAGAGAGAGAAGAGAAAGAGAAAAGAGACAAAAAATGAAAGTGAGACAAGAAGGAGATAGAAGAGACGAAAGAGTTAAAACACAATTATGTGTTTTCTTTAAACTAATTGATAATTCATCCTGAAGAAAAAAAAACAGAAAGAAAAGAAGGAAAGAAAAAAATTAAGGAAAAGAGATATGAAAGAAGGTATAATGTTATATGGAGCAAAATATTTATATTTATAATAAGGTAAGTAATAATAAGGCTCCATAAGTTACCACGACGTGGATCACAACTTTTTTGCGTTCATTTTTATTTATATACGCTCAGCATACTATTAAATAAGATACATTTTTATATTTATATATTATATTGTTAATTTTACACATTCAGCATTAATTCTCCTTTATTATCGGTTACTTTTAGATTATTACTGTTTTATTGCCGTGAATTTTCAACGATAAGTTGGTCTATTTAAGTTATTAACTTGCAACATTTGTGGCCACAATATAGATCATCATCCTTTTGCGGTTTTCTTTTTTCATATACTCTCGACTTTTTATCTAATAAGATTATTACGGTTTTACTGCCGAGAATTTACAACGATGAGATTGTTTATTAGGTTATTAATTGGCAACTTTATAATACAGAACATGAAGAATACTGTTGACTACAGTACTAGATTTCCGACAATTTTACAATTATATTTACTGTAACATCGAGAATGACTCGATCGAAACGTATGTAACTGTTTTCATTTTCATGTGTTAAATTAAAAAATTTTTTGTTACATAACTGGCTCTTAGCCCTTTATTTATTTTAAATTGATTTATATTTATGTTAATATCTTGGTGTGCGGGAATGCACCGCGCGGAAAGATTCGAGTGAGAGAACGGCACACGGTTGATATGATACACGACAGTAAAGAGAACTCCGTTTCTTTGTAATTTAACAAAAGAATTTTCTTTAATATGCACAGTTACAAATTCAGAAAATATAATTAATTAAATATTAGATTAACAGAATATTCACTGCGGTCACCTTTTCCAAATTGTATTTGGAATCGCGGTGATGGAAAATCTCGGCGATTTTCTCGGCACTTCTCGAAAAGATTCGGTTTATAACGGTTTTCACTTAAGCGGTTGGCACAGCGGTTTTATGAAACGATATAGTAGCGAGACTATGACTCTAAGAACTCTAAGAAGTCTAAAACTCTAAGAAAGAGGACGGCGAGATCGAAGCATTTATTGCTTTCGGCCTGGGCTTTCTTCTTGGGAGAAATCCAATAAAATTTTGCCACAATCGTAATTATTACGTGGCATTAGTTGTACAAAATTGATTGGCGCTTTGGATTCTTTTCTAACGACGTTCAACGTAACAGTCATGCGCGACAGAAAATCCGTACGTGGGATTGGTGACAGCGCGTGACATATTCGTCGGAGCGCGGCGCTCGCGTGTGACAATTGAATTGTTCTAGAACTTTCGATTGTCCGTTGCCGGAGCTTGTTTGCGTGTACCGAATTGGTTTAAAAAGAACAAAGAATGCCAAATCGATGATTTTAACGAGGATTAAGATCATGCTCGAGATGAAATCACGAGCTCACTTTATGCGTGCGTTCAATGACAATTACTGTCGGTCGACTGAAAGAATTTTTGCTTTTCCCGAATTAACAATCTCAAACACTTGGAATTATATTTAATTTTCAGTTATTAGTGATCTTCATGAAAAGAAAAAACTTTATAAAAAAAGAAAGGATCGAAAAGAAAGGAAACGAAGAAAAGGAATGATCTGAAAAAATATAAAAAAAAGAGAAGAAAAAACAAAGGAAAAGAGATGTGAAAGAAAGCATGACGTTAACAAAACGTGGAACAAAATATTAGTATTTCTCGATTATATTTTTTCTAATTAATTTTTCATGAAAAGAGAGAAAGAGGAAAAAAAGGAGAAAGGAAAAAAAAGGAAAAAGAAAAGAAAAAAAAGAAAAAAGGAAAATGAAGGAACAGATATATGAAAGGAAGCATAACGCAATATATATATATACACAGTGCGACAAATATGTTCCCGGACACGAACTACATCTCAGCAACCAGTGGTGACATCTGTGCGTTCAAACATGCATTTTAAAGAATGAACATTTTGCTATCATCTGTCAAAGTTTCATTCATTTTGGTTGACATATAACGAAGATATGACAGTTCATGTTAAACAAGATTTTGGTCGAGATAGAAATTTTAATATGGAACAAAGAGCAGCGATTAAATTTAACGCAAAACTTGGTGGAAAAGTGCATCAGAAACATTCCGATCGATGCAACAAGTTTACGGCAGTCAATGTTTAGGTCGTACAGCTGTTTTTGAGTGGCATAAGCGTTTTTTGGAAGGCAGAGAGACCCATGAAAATGACAAAAAATCAGGACGGCCAATTTTGATTCGAACACCCGAAATGATCGAAAAAGTACGTGATTTTGTTGCAAACGATCGCAATGCATCACTAAAAGTGATGGAGGAGGCTTTAAATATCAGAAACATAGAGAAACGATTCGAATTTATTATATGAAGATTTGGGTAAAACGAAGGTTTGTGCGAAGTTTGTTCCACACACATTAAGAAGCGATAAAAAATCAGCGAGAATCAATTATTCCAGAGACATCGTTGCAGCCGCAGAAAATAATCCAAACTTCCTAAAATCAATTGTTACGGGTGATGAAACAATATGATCAATATGATCCAATATGATCAATATGATCCTTTCAATATGATCCAGAAATTAAGCGTCAAAGTGCGGAATGGAAGTCAAAAAATTCACCACAAGCAAAAAAAGTACGAAAAGTTCCATCAAAAATTAAGACAATGCTCATCACATTCTTTGACAGCAAAGGTATTATCCACAAAGAGTTTGTTCCAACTGGCCAAACAATTACTAGTGCATATTATCTCGAAGTTTTAAAAGCGATTGATGGACAGAATTCATCGTATTCGCCCCGAATATCGTGATCCAGAAAATTGGTCTTTGTTGCATGATAATCCACCGAGTCACACTTCATTGATTGTCCGTCAATGTTTGGCTCGAAATCGTGTCTCTGTGTTAAATCATCCACCGTATTCACCTGATTTGGCCCCCTGCGACTTCTCATTATTCCCAAAATTGAAATTGAAATTGAAAGGACGCTTTTTTGATGACATTCCGACAATCTAATCAGCTTCTACACAGGCACTAGAGGCAATTCCGCAAACTGAGCTAGAACATGCATTTGAATCACTATTGAATCGCTGTAACAAGTGTATTGAAGTCAGAGGAGAATATTTTGAATAATAAAATCAAAAAATATGCATATTGTTGTTTCAATTATGATTTTCAGGCCCTGTCCGGGAACATATTTGTCGCACTGTGTATATATAGAAATTTAAAAAACCGTAATAGATTTCTAATTTCATCCAGATTTCTATACATCTATATACATATAATATCTATGAAGTATCAGTACTTTATTCTCAGTTATTATTGGAAAGAAAGGATTTAAAGGAGAAGATTGCAAAGAAAGAAACCGAAAGAAATAACGAAAAAGAAAAGGAGAAAGAATAAGAAGGAAAATAAAAGACCGTCATGAGACAGATTACTTTTACTCTACTGATGATTAGTCATTGCGATAGTATCCTCTCTAATCAAAGGTGGCAATGATATCTCTAGGAGTCTCGTGGTCGAAAGGTTCAAAACAATGACACTACTAGGCGGCCGGTCCACGGACCGGTCGTCGCCCGGTTTGTCGTACGGCGCCATCGCCCGTCGTCGGGATCTCACCACTACGACGGCACGGCGTCTAACGGTCGAATATGAGTTTCGCGAGTTCGATGTCGAGACTCGAAATCATCTGTAGAAAGAAAAGAAGTCTGAAACGAAGCATAACGTTATGTAGAACAAAATATTAATATTTAAATTATATTTACTGGATATTGGACTGCTAGTTGGGGGAAGGTTTTGGCTTTTCTATTAATAAACACAATATTAATAGGACATTAATTGAGTTCATTAAAAATATTGAAAACAATATTATTGGTCGTCGGAACAATATAATAAATTTTGTTAGAAATAATACTGTTTCAATTCTTGAGAGGTTTCAGAATAATTTTCCTAGGACTAGTTCTAATGATAAATTATTATTTGATTGGATTAAGACAACAAACAAATTTGTTAAAAATCATTCTGAAATATTAATTTCTAAAGCAGATAATGTTACTGTTACTCAAAATACTGTTACTCAAAATACTAATAAAATATAAAACTAGATTACAAATCCAAGATGGAATTGATACTTTCAAATAATAATACATATGAGATGATAACTAAAGATCCTACAAAAAAACTTACGAGCGATTTGCGTAACATGCTTAGTAGGTGGAAAAGAAAAGGGCTAATAGATGACTTGACATATCGGAGGTTGCGTTACGATTAACGGGATCATTCCTAGAGCATATGGTTTAACTAAGATTCATAAACAAAACTATCCTCTTAAAATTATTGTTTCATCTATAAATAGCCCACTATATAATCTATCATTGTTTCTGCATGACTTCATTAATGATTCTATACCAGAAACTCTTAGTTTTATAAAAAATAGTTTTGATTTAATTAATAAACTTAAAGATGTTAAACTAGAACCAAATTCTATGTTGGTTTCCTTGGATGTGGTATCCCTATTTACTAATATACCTATAGATTTGGGATCTGATAGTGTTGTGGTCTGATTGTGTAGATTTGGCATCTGATGTTTGGAAGATGGGATTCCATATCCAAAAAAACTAAAATTCCTTTAGATGAATTTTTGATTGCCTTTCGGGTGGTTTTGAATTCTACGGTTTTTATCTTTAATAAAAAAATATACAAACAAATATTTAGAATCTTTATGGGGTCACTATTGTCACCTGTCGTTACAAATATGGTTATGCAGAACTTTGAAAAAATGGATATCGGAATGCTGCCCTTTCGGTTGTTATTTTACTTATCGATACGTCGACGATATTATCTTGGCTGCTCCATTTGAGAGTATTTGTGATATTTTGGATATTTTTAATTCCTTGTATACTAGACTGTAGTTCACTATGGAGATTGGCATTGATGGAGAAATAAGTTTTTTAGATACTATGTTGATTATTGAAGAACAGAATCTTATTTTTGATTTATATCGTAAGGCAACCTTTTCGGTAGATTTCTTAATTTTTATTCACATCATCCACTTTGTCATAAAAGAGGTATAATTTATGGAGTTGTGGATAAGATTTTTTGCTTGTGTCATCCAAAGTTCCAACAAAATAATTTTTAATTGCAAATTGGCTTTTACTATTTCCTAACATCTTAAAAAATTTCATAAAGAGAGGAAAGGATGAGTTGGAATACTCTAATAATCAAAATGTAGTTAACAGAATATCTTGTGAGGATTGTGATGTTAGTTACGTTGGCCAGACAAAAAGACAATTAAAGACCAGACTACATGAACATGTTTCAGATATTAATATAAGTTCAAAATCTCCATCAGTGATTTCCAACCACCGTATTGAGGAAAATTATAACTTTAAATGGGATAAAGTGAACATATTAGATATAGAACCTTCATACAATAAAAGATTAATATCTGAAATGATCCATTAAAAAACAGAAACATGGAAACATAAACAGACAAAATGACAGAGAATCTTTGCCTGAATTGTATTCTAATATTATACATTCTCTTTCTCCTTCCTAATATCTTCTTTCTTTTTTCTCCCTGTTTTGCTGTTTTCCGTTCTCGATAAATGTTTTTCTTTTTGACATTTCATTATCTGATGTGAAAGTTAGATGTTCGTTACTTTTGCAAATTTATTTAAAATAATTTATATAATAAAAAAACTATATTAAAAGATATTAAAAATTATAATAGTATAATAATACCATGTACATATTTTTGGTTTAGAACGATGTTAATATATTAAGACTATATTAAAAATGACTCGATTGGAATAGAAATGTTTGTTGTTAATTGTAATTGTTTATATGAATTTTAAATGCTAATTTAATGCTAAATTAAAGTTCTTTTATACATTACTGGCTCTTTGCCCTTCTTTTGTATTATATTGTTTTATACGTACAGAACCTTACTATTTATTAATCAATATTTAAGTTTAAAACTTAACAATTACATTCGTTAAAATATTGTTAAATCAATTCTGAACTCAAAGTTACAAAATACAGGGTGGGCCATCTATTGGTACGTTTTTGAATTTCGTCGTATGGCAACACCGAACGAGCTACAGACCCGAAATTTTGACAGTTTATTAGTCATACCGTCCGCGGCACGAAACAACATGTTTTCTCTTGAAGAGCGTTTTGAAATTTTAAAAACTTATTTTCAAAGTCAGTGCTGTGTCGTCGAAACTGTACGAATTTTGAAAAGAAATATGGGTCGTGATAGAGCACCCACCGAAGGAGCTATACGCAAATTGGTGAGGAAAGTTCGTGAGAAAGGGATGTTAGTGGATGACATTATATTACGACTGTTTTGAGTGAAATTGGCGCCGAGGTAGTCCAAAATGTCATTAATAATTGGGGTGACCGAATGGCATACTGTAAGGCCAGTAGAGGGAGCCACATGAACGAAATCGTTTTTCATTCTTGACGCGGATACTTTTAGCTTCACAACAAAAAAAAAATTAATAAAAAATATCAATGTATGCTCATTTGATCGCATTTTTAAAAACGTACCAATAGATGGCCCACCCTGTATTTATTACTTAGGATACTATCGTCGTGGAATTAGAAAGGTGAACCAACGCGCATAATGGCGGAGGACCTGTCACATGATCTGAGATTTCGACCAATCAGAAATTGAGCTTATTTGCAGTATGAACAAGTTATGTGCAAATTAGCTCGAAATTTGATTGGCTAACAGATCCCCTCATTACTTTTAACCTACTGCGCATACATTACCTTCGTTCACCTTTCTAATTCCACCATGAATATTATGTGCCTTCCAACAAGCAACACAAATGACACAATGGATTATTACATCCTTGTTGTTTGTCAATGTTAAATAAAGATGACATAATCATTGTGTTGCATCATGTCGCTTGTTGGAAGGCACACACTATTAATAAAAATGTGGTGAGATTGTATAATGATTCGAAGAAAAAATGGGTGGTAAAAAATGTGTCCTTCCATAAAAATAGCCTTAAAATATTAGTTTTGTTCAGAAAACAGTGTTTGGTTACAAAATTAAAATATTTTAAAATATATGCAAATAAATGTATATACATTCACACAACTTCTATATAAGCTGCTCAGTACTAAAAATCTTAGTACTAAAAATAGTACGCGTAATATAAACTATAGATTAACAGCAGAGCTACAATAGATTATGAAATAATTATTTTAATATAAAAACCTCAAAAAAGAGATCGTGAGTAATTAATATTCATAGAGGACCATATTAGCAAAATGCCATGCTATTATTTAAATTTGCATAACTTAAAATATATACAGTCAAATAAAATGTTAAATAACAAATAACACACTCAAAAATACTTATATTAATGTGATAATACGCTTAAGTTTAAGAAAAATGAGGAAGTAGGTGTAATTAAATGCTAAAATGTAATTCGAAATACTTGAAAATAAAAATGCTGATGATTGAATATTGGTAGATTAGCGTGATGGTGTAATAGCAAGCTGTACAAATAATTCCATAGTAATCATAAGGATTCGCTATATATTGGGAGTACAAATAAGTTTCCGCTGTTTGACAAAAGACGGCGCCACTAGCAAGCTATGGTTAAAATTGTCTGATGTAAAACGTTATATCGTAAGGTTGGACATCTGTCAACAACATAACCTTAAAATACTAGTGATTTTGTATCAGCATCATATATTTTTTTTGTGCAAAAATGCTAAGTTTTGAGCCGAATAAGCATCATTTGCGGGAACTTTTAATTTACTTCTTTAATTTGAAGAAATCTGCAGCTGAGGCTCATCGATTACTTGTAGAAGCATATAGTGAGACTGCCTTAAATGAGAGAAGTTGTCGTGAATGGTTTCAAAAGTTTAAGAACGGTGAATTTGATGTCGAAGATAAAGGACGTAGCGGAAGGCCGAAAGTGCACGAAGAGGCGGAATTGGAAGCATTATTGAATGAAGATTCGTGCCAAACGCAAAAAGAACTTGCACTTACATTAGGAGCGACTCAACAAGCAATTTCACATCGTTTGAAATCATGGGGATCACTTGGCCATGCTTCAACATCGACAGCCGAATATTCATGGGAAAAAACTCATGTTGTGTATTTGGTGGGATCAGCTTGGTGTCGTGTATTATGAGTTGCTCAAACCGAACGAAACCGTTACTGGGGCTCTCTACCGAACACAATTGATGAGATTGAGCTGAGCACTCAAGGAAAAACGCGCCCACTACTACTCCAGGCATGACAAAATTATTCTCTTGCATGCTCGACCACATGTTGCGACGCCGGTCAAAATCTACATGGAAACACTCAATTGGGAAGTTCTACCCCACCCGCCGTATTCACCAGCCATTGCCCCTTTCGATTACCATCTATTTCGATCGATGACGCATGGCCTGTCTGAGCAGCACTTCACATCATATGAAGATATCAAAAATTGGATAGCCTTAAAAGATGAAGCGTTCTTCCAACGCGGTATCCGTATGCTACCGCGTAGAAAGATGAGAAAAAGTAGTGGCTAGCGATGGACAATACTTTCAATAAAACATTATGTACCTTACGTTCTTTCACAATAAATGCTTAATTTTTGATTAAAAACGACGGAAACTTATTTGTACTCTCAATAATAGCGAAGATATTAAGGGAATCATAAAAAAATTGTGATCTAATCGATAAGTGTGACAAGACTGCATTGTACGAGGAATTTAGAAGATTGATGAATTTGTAAATTTATTGTTCACTGAAGATGGTGTTGTGAGAACCAAAATGTCTGGAATTTATAATATATTGTAATATATAAATATATAATTATTTGAATACCTACATCGTGCTACACTCTTTGTCATTATTTGTAAGCCTTATTGAAATTTATAATGCATTGAGCTTTTGGAAAGTTAAATTTTAATTTATATTTTAAAATTTATTTCGCGTAAAGTTTAACAGCGTGCGCTTCGCGCGCTCTTGTTATGTTCTAGCGTACTTAAAAAACGCAACAATAATAGAACTTCAAAGATATTAGGGAATTTTTGCAATAACGTGAATTCAGATACAGTGAACGCTGAAATCCTTTTCTTAATTAGTCGCTAAGAACGTAATCATGGTATCGATTATGTATCTTTTTCCCTAGGGCGAAAACGTGAAAAAGTGAAAATTTTTTATATGATGTATGCATATGTACATACATACATACACTGTTTTGCATGACGCTGTATGCGTAGAAAACAACGGCGTTATACAAGTCAATCAGCTTTACCAGCATGACCCGTGTTCACAGTATCGTTGCCGCGCAACAGTTATTATTGTCAGTTCAGTGTAATGTAGTAGTGTTCTACACACACGCGCTCGTGAGTGTAGTGTGTGTAGTATTTTGTGTCCACAAAATGGAAAAAATATACGAGGGCAAGTCAATAAGTTCTTAGAAAATCTGTCAGAGACCACTCGCAGTGTCATGTCACATTATTTTTTGATAAGTAGCATCTTTCAGCTGATTACTGTCAAATTTTGAGCGGAATTCATCGCGTGGTTTCATTTCTGTAGACGATTAAAGCGAACAATCTTTATATTTTTTGCAAAATGAAAAAAAATGAGTTTCGTGCAGTGATCAAACATTTACATATGAAAGGTTTAACGCCGAAAGAAATCAAAACCGAGTTGGATAATGTTCATAGTACATCTGCACCAGCGTTTGCGACTGTATGCAATTGGGTGAATGAATTTAAACGTGGTCGTACATCCATATGTAATGCACCTCGTTCGGGACGTCCAATTGAGGCTGCTACGCCAGAAATCATCGATAAAGTCCACGATGTTGTTTTGACTGATCGATGAGTGAAAGTGCGCGAGCTTGTTGAGGTCACAGGCATATCACATGGCACAGTGATTTCAATTTTGCACGAACAAATGAAAAAACTATCGGCAAGATGGGTGCCGCGTTTGCTCACTGGACCATAAGCCCGTGTGACGATTTCAAAATAATGTTTGTAGATGTTTCAACGTAATCCAGATGAATTTCTGCGTCGATTTATTACTGTGGACGAAATATGGATCCATTACTTCATACCCGAGACGAAGAAACAGTCAAAACAATGGACTTCACCGAGTGAATCAGCTCCGAAGAAGGTGTAGACCGTGAAGTCGGTCGAAAAGTGATGGCCACAGTTTTTTGAGATGCACGCGGTATAATTCATATCGATTACCTTCCGTCGAAGCAAACGATCAATGGCGATTACTACGCAATCTTATTGAACCGTTTCAACAACATTTTAAAGAAAAAACGTCTCTATTTCAAGAAAAAAGTGTTCTTCCATTCAAACAATGCACGGGTTCACATGTGCCCGATGGCCAAATTCAACGAATTCCGCTACGAATTGCTTCCCCATCCAGCATATTCACCAGATTTAGCTCCCTATTTCCTGTTTCTAAACCTGAAGAAATGGTTTGGAGGAAAGAGATTCACCATTAGAGAGCAGCTCATCGCCGAAACAGAGACTTATTTTGAAGAGTTGGACAAATCATATTATTCGGACGGCTTGAAAAAGTTGGAGAATCGTTGGATCAAGTGAATCGAGCTGAAGGAAGACTATGTTGAGAAATAAAAATCGATCAAAAAAAATGTGTTTTAATATGTGTTTCTAAAAATTTATTGACTTGCTCTCATATATTCACACAAACTTGCTTAGCCGCATAAACATATGCATAAAGAAAATTATCCAATGCATTTTTCTTATAAAGATACATGTAAAATGTAATTGGATAATTTTTTTATGCATATGTTTATACGGCTACATAAGTTTATGTGGATATACCCCAAGAATGCCTATCCATGCAACGGAAGCTTAATGCGGAACGAGAGCAGAACCAATCACAAGCGTTCCGCACCAATTGCACTCTCGTTCCGCGTTACGCTATTCCGCTGTATGGGTAGACATCATCAATATATTGGGTCATCTAAAAACCGCGGATACTTTTTAGATGACCCAATATATATATATAGTGTATTCGATCCGAACGGATTTGCACTAATCTTAGATTAGATTAATGACGTTGTATGCTCTCCTATTGGTGGAATATGCAACCAATAATAATACATTATTCAACCCAAATAGGAGCAAATCCGCTCAGGTCGAAAACACTAATAGAATGGGCTACCGATGACGGTGGTGAGGGTAGAAACACCGACAGAGTTGAATAAGAGGCAGATAAATGGATGAACGTTCTGTAAACAATTGATGATAATAGAGAAAAATATCAGGGCGCTCTTCGTCTCGATCCCAGGTTCTCTTCTCCGAGTTGGTAGACTTTAATTATGATTGGTTAATTTCTTACGGTTTATCGCTTACGACTCTACTATATTGTAGAACAGCCTAAGTTTTTTGTGTGCCATGATCCTTAAGTCCAACGTTCACGATGCTAATAATCGGTCCGGGTTTTCGGATCGAGAAATGCGTAATTAATTAACTTGCCGGTTTTCCGTAAAAGCTGATTGGCTATACGGTTCTCAATCCGAGAAATTGGACTGAATTCTAGCATAGTAGACATTGGGCTTTAGACAATCAATCAAGCCTATCCCCTCCAATGTCGCATCTCTGTTATCTAGAGGTGCATTCCGTTTCACGCATTATGTGCATATTGCATCATTTAGGGTGCCGTCCCATGACGCGTCATACGCGCGTATTCGCGTATCGAAGGATTCGATCAATCACTAACGTTCCGCCGTTTTACGCGACAATTTTCTTTATATCCTATGCAATGAATCGCGCATAAATAGATTAGCAGATCGCCAATCACAGAATCGTTCTGTTAGATCTGTTTGCAAAATTTGTCTAATCCACTTAAGGGTGCGTTCGAGAAGCTCGCTATCGCATCAACGCTAATGCTACCATTTCTGTTCATGGAGCCATGATAGCGCTAGCAAATACAAGCTCTGTGAACAGTATTAGTGTAGTGTTTGTCCTAATCATATCGCATACAGCAAAATGGAGCAAGAGCAAGAGCAAGAGCGCAAGAAAAAATTATTAGGAGCAGTTGCACTTCTAGAGAATTAATAGATTCTTCATCATCTGAAAGTGAAGAATTAAAAATGCTTTCTATTAAACTTATTGTAATTTATATTTAGTTTATTATTTATATCCCTCTTTTCGTTTAGGCTATTTGAGGGTTTATTTACTCATTGTTATATTGGACATGTTAGATCTGTTCATGATCAGCGAGTGTTTTGTCAGTCTGAAGTGTAAAGTTACTTGGGAAATATAATACAACAAAATTTCCGCAAGATAGTCATTTAGTTGGTGATCTGGCATATAAACTACATGAAAACTTACTCATATCACATCGAGATAATGGCCATTTGACACGACGCCAATAAAATTACAATTTCTGTCACTCTTCAGCAAGAGTTGTTATCGAAAGAGCGTTTGGACTTTTAAAAGGAAGATCTCGAAGTCTTTTAACAATATTTGCAATGGATCGAACCAACTTAATATCAATTCACATTCTTGCTTGTTGCGTATTACACAACATTTATTTAATGAGAAGAAATGAGTTAAATTTTGAAATAAATGAAGATGTAGAAATTATGATTAATGTGGCGGGCAATGATGAAAATGTTCCTCATATTGCTAATGCAGGTGCTGCCAAAAGAGACCTGATATGACAAACATTAAAAATTAGACATGTATAACTAAAAAACATTGACAAATGTTAAGATGATCACTAAAATTTTTTATTCTTTTTTTATTTCTACAAAAATATAAAATATATACAATAGATTTTATTTTCTCGTATTAAACGTATCTAACTTAGTAATGCGACACCGATATTCAAACTGTCGTATATATATATATA
>NW_011627377.1:184564-206201 GCF_000204515.1 Acromyrmex echinatior | reverse complement strand
TTTTTTTTCTTGTTGTGTATTATGGGACTTTTAACAGATTTACTAAGGTATATCATCATATTTTTAATTTTTATATGATTAATATTAATTATTTTTGTATACGGTTACTTTTCCAGAACTTTCTTATGACTTTGTTAATTCTTGATAAAAATGACTCACAGCGTATTACACCGAAAGAGGAAAGAATTATTTGTTAATTTTAAGAATATTGTAAGATTATGTATTAATTTTCAATTTAGAACGACATTTATATTATTGTATGATGGCATTGAAAATGACTCAATTGGAGTTGAAACGTTTGTTTCATTTTATTGTATTTTAAATGTTTTTGTATTAAGTTTTCTTAGCTGAATTATAATTTTTTATTTGCGTCATTGGCTCGTTGCCCTTCTTTTATACTACCTTTGCTTATTACTACAGAGCCTTTTATATTACTTTTAATTTTAGTTTTTAAGATTAAGAGTTCCGTTTGGCACCAATTTGTCAAAGAAGAATTGATTTGCTATTGAAAAATTTTCGAACTTTTTGCTGTCGAAAAAGTTTGTTTAAAATCGTTGGAAAGTTGAAAAATGCAAGCGAGGCAGTGAGGGAAGCAGGGTTGATAAAAAACGTGTTTAAAAAAAAAACGGAACGTTCAGTTTTTTTATTTAAAACATATTTTTAATGCTTTATATATGTTTTAAACAGCTTTAGAAAAAAATCATATTTAAAACAAAAAAAACACCTTTTAAACATATATTTATTATATTTTATTATAACACATTTTTACTTTCAAATATTTTTAAACATTTCTCTACATTTTAGCATTTAATTCCAACTATTTCCTCGATTTCCGGAGCGAGTGAGGGTGGACGCATGAGAGACGATAGAAATTTTGTGAGGCAGAAAGTGAGTGAGGAGAGAGTGGTGAGTGTGATGGTATTTAGAAATAATTAACACATTATGAATATATATTTCTTTAATTATACTCAGTAAAAGGTAACAATTTCGTGGGGAGGCAATGATTCCCCATCGTGTCGCAGGATGGGAGGCACACTTCCCAACCTCATCACTAGACCCTAGATTGAGCATTGATACCAACTCCTTAACATCCCCTTCATTTATTTAAACGTTACAACTTAACGTGTGACAACTTAAAATGTAATAATAAAAAAGGAACATTTAATTACATTTTGTTACAATAATATTCGCAACATTTCATAGATTAACTTATTTCAAACGTCTCTTATAAATGTTTTATGTATTACAAGTGACTATCTTATTTTAAAACATGGTCCTTTAAGTACTGTGGTTTCTTATTGACTCTACCACTTCTAGTAGTTATACTCTGATTGCAGTCTTCATCAATTTGTTTGGTATCCGCAGCTTGTGGATTTCTATCTCTAAAACTATCATTTACTCTGACGAGTTCCGTATCTTGGTTTTCAGACAATCATGATTTCTCAATCTTTGGATTTTCGTTAACTGATTTTCTTCCTTTCTATGTTGATTTTTTTTTTAACGCACGTTGCTCTGTTTATGTAATCTTCTGGTAATTCTTCATATTGGTTTTCTTCAAATTTTATATTTTTGTTAGCTACGTAAGGTTTGAGAAATCGCCGATTTAAGATGACTCGCTGTTTAAGATGACTCCACTACTATTAAGTTTGACATTGACTCTCGGTCTATCCTTATATATCAATGCTATATATAATGCCTGGTTCCCATTCTTTCTTATATTGTTTAATAGCATTACAGTTTACTTTTACATTTACAGATTTACTTTAAGTTCAATCAAATCTCTCGCGCTTTTATCATAATAGATTTTTTGTTTCTTTTGACGTAATTATACTAAATAACAATCTTTTCTGATCCTTGAGACTCTTTTGCCATGGGCAATTGATCTTTTAACTTTCTGTTATATAGCAATTCTGCTGGAGAAAGTATTTCTCTATCTCTTGTATTTCTCTATGCTCCAAGAGTGTCATTGACATATCTTTTCCATTATGTATTGCTTTTTTCAGGATCTTTTTGACAGTTTGAACTTGTCTTTTAATAAATACATTTGACTGTGCATACGTTGGTGAAAACGTTTTATGTTTAATTTCCCATTTTTGCAAGAATTTAATGCATTCATTATTCGCAAGTTGAGATCCATTGTCCGTATACGCAATCTCAGGTATTCTATGTCTCGAAAAACATGTTTTTAACTTCCTAATGATCGCTTGGCTGTTCCGTTCTTCAGTAAAATCACTTCAAAAAATTTAGAATATACAACTAGCAACAAGTAATCCTCACCATTTAAATAAAATATATCTGCCACAATTTGCCAAGCATCATCTGGGATCTCTTTGTTAATCATTGTTTCTTTCTGACAATTTTTTGCGTATTTTAGACAAGATTCACAGTTTTCAATCTTATTTTTGAGCTGACTCTGCATTAGTAGCCAATAAATATGTTCTTTAGCTTTCATCATTGTTTTTTCTAGTCCTAAATATACGTCTATTCAGCATTTCTTGCTGAAACTCTTAAAGCTTTTGGAATGACTATTTGATTTCTTTTTAAAATTAACTTGTTAATTTCTGTCAACTCATCTCTTATGCTCCAATAAGATTTAAGCCTTGATCATTTAAGCTATTTTTCATTATATGGGCTAACCCTCTTTAATTACTTTCTTTAAATCTATCAACTCTGAATCTACATTTGTTTCTGCAATAATGATTTCTTTTCTTTTAGACTAATTCCATCATTTAATCGTATTAGATCTATTTGTGCTTTCATTGATTATGCAATCTTTATCATTATAATGTGCTCTTGAAAGAGCATCAGCAAAATATAGGTGCTTTCCTGGTTTGTAACGTATTTCAATGTCATAATTTTGCAATGTTATTCTAAGTCTTTGTAAGGCATTACTTAACGGGCATTTACTTAGAGGTTTTTTGAAAATCATCTCCAATAGTTTATGATCTGTTTCAACTACAAATCTTTTCCCATATAAGTATTGATAAAATTTTTGACATCCAAAAGTAATCGCGAGCAATTCCTTTTTAATTTGAACATAATCTTGCTGACACTCTGTCAAAGACTTTGACGCATATGCTATGGGTGCTCGATTTTGTAAGATCACTGCCCTCATGCCATCCTTTGAACTGACAATATAATTTCCGCATTATTGTAAAAAAATTGTAAGACTAGACTTTCCATTAACACTGTTTTGAGGTCACTAAATTCTTTTTCATGTTCATCAGTCATAACCATTCTATATTACGTTTCATTAATTGTCGCATGTTTTTCGTTCTTTGCACTAAGTTAGGAACAAATCGGCTTACGTAAGTTATCATACCCATAAATCTACTTAATTCCTTCGCATTCCTAAATGTTTTTATCTATTTAATTGCTTCGATCAGGGCTTATACCTCTTTCTGAAAATTTGTGACCTGTATATTTAACTTCAGTCTGATAGAATTTACATTTATCTTTATTGAATTTTATCCCATCTTCTTTGGCTTTCTCTAAGACTTTTAATAACACTTCATCGTGCTCTTCACGAATCTTTGTGTGAATAATAATATCGATATAAATTGTGCACCCGGGGATTTCTTCGAATAGCTATGAAAAGACTATGAAAAATTTCCGGGGCATTTGAAATCCCATAAGGTAATCTTAAAAACTTATATCTCCCAAATGGGGTTGCAAACGTTAATTTTGATGCAGCTTTTGTTAATTCTATTTGCCAAAATCCTTTATTGGCATTTGGTACTGAAAAATATTTATTACCTGTCGAATATTTACTTCTCTTATTAGTTCGTCAAAAGTTGATAATTTATAATGCTCTCTCAAAATGTTATTATTTAGCGTTTACGGATCCAAACAGATTCGAATTTTATCATTTGGTTTTTTAACTACTATTAGGATTAACATATTCCGTGGGTTCAGTTACTCGCTCTGCAACATCGTTGCACATCCTATCTAATTCATCCCTAAGTTTATCAACAATACGAAATGGTATTTTGCGACATGATGCAATAACAGTTTCATAATTCTGTTTTAGCTTAATATTTACCGGTTCCATTTTTATTCGCCCTATTGCTTTGAACTCTTTTAATCCAACTTATTCTTATTAATTATATCTACTAACACTGATTTAAGACTTTAATAGTTTTAATCCCCCTAATCCTATTTGAACTCCTGGTTTAGTTTTGACAACCCTAATTGCAGAATGCGATTTCCTTCTCTATGTTTCACTTTTAGCATACATTTTCCTACAACATCAAGCAGACTATCTGAATAATTAGTAGCTTTAATCATACATGATTCTAATGTATGTGCTAATCCTAGTTTTTTGAACAAATATCTGGAATTGCATTCGCTTGGGTTCCTGAGTTCAATTTGAATGTGATAATCTTGTTTATTTCCGTTAGGTACATTTTAATAAACCAATCATCTTTGCTGTTCTCTTCTCCCATGTAACCTAGTATACATGTCTCTATTTTATCATTAATCTCAAATGACCCTACCATATACGATTCTGACTCGCTATCGCTGTCTTGTTTGTTTGTATTATTGACATTTATTTCATTTACTTTCGCATTTCTACATACACTTGCATAGTGTCCTATTTTTTTTATAATTTGCACATGTCTGTCCCACTGCTGGGCGTTATAATTATGCCGTTCGAACTCGCATATTATACATTCATTGGCTGCTTGCTGCTTGGCGTTGTTGTCTCTCCTTCTTTGTTGTTGTCATCGCTCTCCTTGTGCTCTGCCTTATTGCCATCCATTACTTCGTCCGCTCGTTTGTCTGCCATAATTGACGCCAGATGATCTTGGATTCCTGCTATCATTTTGTCTCCCCGATCCTTTGCCGCCTTTGTAGTATTTCCTAATAGTATTAGAAAATACTACAAAGGCGGCAAAGGATCGGAGAGAGTCCCTGACCTTGAAACACCAACTATATCAATTTCTTTTTTTGTCCATCGTACAGATTTTTTAAATGATTTTCTGTACACTTCGCTGTTCGATAAATTTTTATTGCTTTGTCCTTCCCTTAATAACCTGTCTTGCACTTTCGCATTGTATATGCCACACGATTCTGTCTTTGATTAGATCATTCTTCATGTTTTCGAAGTTGCAGAATACTATGTTTTTGAGATCTTGCAGGAAATCTTTGAATGATTCAGTTGATCCTTGAACTCTCATGTTCAATTTATGTCTCTCAATATTTTCATTCGTTTTTGGTAAATACAAAATACAAAATATGTGTCAAGTTTTACAATAATTGTGTTTATTTTTAGTTCATTCTCTGTCAATTCCATCTGTATCAATCACGTCGACTGCTTGTTCGCTGTTACAATGCATTAGTATGGCTGCTTTAATTTCTTCTGCTTTCTTGCTTGCACTTATCGCTACTAAATATAATTCAAAGCTCTTTTTAAATTTCTTCCAATTTAAAGCCTGATCATCTCCCCAGTCCATTGGTTGCTTTAAGAATTCCATTATTACTTCGTTAATGTTCAACATTATAAACACACTTATTAGGTAAGATTGATGTTATAACCACACTTATTTATCGTGTCCCTCTCTTGATCCACTCACATCTCAGGCATCCTGCCTTCTACCGACTGCGCCATGTGATGGTGGTATTTATAAATAATTAACACATTATGAATATATATTGCTTTAATTATACTCAGTAAGAAGAACGGTAATAATTCCGTGGAGAGCAGGAGGCAATGATTCCTCGTCATGTCGCGGGGCGGGGCACTTCCCAATCTCACCACTAGACCCTAGATTGGTTTGGCATTAATGCCTTAATCCCTTAACAGTGAGAGAGTGGAATGAGGAGAAGCGGATGACAGAGTAGAGGTAGAGTGATTAGTAGGAGCGAGAGGCGAGAGTGGCAGAGAGAGAGAAAGAGAGAGAGAGAGAGAGGGGGGGGGGAAGCCGGAAGTGAAAGAGAAGGGAGAGGTGACTGCAAATTAGCGTTTTGGAACGTAGCAGAATTGGTGAATAAGGATAGAGATTTTTGGATGGGGTTAAGAGATTGGAATATTGTAGTTATGGTGGAGACGTGAATAGAAAAGAAGGGATGTGGGAAAAAATTAAGAAAAGGTTGCCGAAAGGATATATTTGGGAAACACAATGAGCAAAGAAAAGGAATAATAAAGGAAAGAGAGGAGGGATTGATAATGGGGATAAGAAAAGGGATTGAAATACAAGGGGGAGAGGAAAGCAAAATGGAAGGAGTTGTAGATAGAAAGGTAAAGATTGGAAAAGATAGATGGAGGATAGTGGGAATATATGTAAACAGAAGGAAAAATGGGAGAATGAAAGGATGGACGGAAAACAGGGTGGAAGAAATAAAAACAATAATAGAGGGGGATTTTAATGCAAGAACAGGAGAATCAGAAAAAAATCACAAAAACGAATCTTCTTACTAATCCCTGGTGGAAATTTTTCTCAGAATTTTTCATATAATTTTTTAGAATTTTTATATAATTTTTCAGAATTTCTATATAATTTTATAACAATTCTCAATTTTTTAAAAATTGGAATACTTCAGAAAATCTGTATCCTTTCTTAGAATTTTACATATATGTTAATTATGAAATATATCGTAAGATTTCTAAGATTTTTTGTAAATAATTACGCATTTTAAATATAATTTCTGATGAAATGTTATAAAATCTAAAAATTTAAAAATTATATATTTTTGAAAAATTATGAGTAAATATAAAAAAAATATTTTTGAGTATTTCTGAAAAATTGTATAAAAATTCCAATTTGTATAAAAATTCCAATTTGTATAAAAATTATTAAAAAATTTTCACCAAGACTCACGTAACATTAAATTATTAGACGAAATCCAATCTCGTCCTATGCTTTTAGCCCAAATTTTTCGTCTTTTGGAGTCTCGTGAAAAATGACACATTTTAAAATCCTTTTTGGCAGAGTTTGCAACAATCTATTACAGAGTCAGGCATTGTAGCTCTAATGTGTCAACACATAAATAAATTAAGTTAGAATGACTATATAAGAAATTCACGTTTTTATTTTATTAAAAAAATATAATTCCACCGCAATCCACTCGCTACTCACTTCTCCTCCTTCTCAATTTAAATTACTCACCGAATAAAATGACCAGCAAACGAACCACTCACCTCTGATACACAGAAATCTTGTTCGAAACAATGTAAACGGCTGTGAGTGTGTACAGACGAGTGTGTAAGGCCTAGTCTACAATCAGTCGGGAGACGTTGTCGTATGTTGTGTGCATGCGCATAATTTTTCGTGTCGGCTGCTGGGCGTTTGGATTGGTCCCATCTTTTACAACTAACGACATCCGACAAGCGACAGCCGACTTGATTGTAGACGAGGCCTAATTACATAGTATCGCTTGTCGTAGCGATAAATGATCGCGTGACTGAATTTTCCTTAAATATGCCCACTTTCTTGTCACCAGCGACACAATTGAAAAATTGGATTAATCCAATTTTTAACGACATCGCTGTTACACAAAGATTTAAACAGCAAAACAAAGATTGGAACAGCAGGATGTAAATATAATAAAAATTATTTGAATTTTAACGATGTAATTAAAAGAATGTTGTACTAAATTGATATATATTCATCAAAATGATTAATTAAATACACATCTTGTGTATATGTTTACACGTATCACCGAAATTAAGATAATTCAATAGAAAGTTACTATTTAGTGTACCCGTATTAAGTGCATGATGTAAACTAAGCCTATGAGTTTCACCAACCTATCAGTTTTACCAACGCCGATCAAGCTTATTGTAATTAATTGCCAATTGGTCGATTCTACTAAACAGCAATTGGTCAGTCAACGGCCGATTAAACTAACTAGCGTTGGTGAAACTGGCCCTATGTCGATGGATACTTTTCAAGAATAGGGGCCTAAACTAGCGTGCGATTACATGTAGCGCGGTACGCCGTACATCGTACAGAAACTAATTAGATAATTATAGATATACCGCGTAACTGCGCTTACTCCTTTATTAGGTTTGACGCTCATTTTCAGCGTCAAAACGGGTCATGTGATCAACGAATATCAAGCGTCAATTTTGATTACCTGTTTTCATCAAGTAAAAAGCCAAGCTTACAAATAGCGCGGTAAGTGACACGGGCAAGTGACAAATAAATTTTATGTTGACTACTATTAACTAATATGAATTTTTTAAAAATATATTACCTTATTTTTATGCACATTTTATCAACACTCTTATTTTTTCAATGAATTTATTTAATAATTGCATTTAAATCAATTAATTCTATTAAAAAGTGCTTAGTAACGTGAATTTTTCACTGGCCCGTGCTGCTTACCGCATTACATGTAAAGGTATAATATATTTTCACGTGCTGCTAAAATAAGCAATTAGAGCGACAGATTTGTCGCTCGTTATCCAGCGGCTGAAATTTTGTAGTTTGAATAATTTCAATTACAAGCATCAAATGCTCAAACTATTGGCAGTGCTAACATACTGTATCAACCGTGTTGATCACCGTTGACTGCGATATACATAACCTAATTTATTCTTTTTTTTATTAGTGATCCAGATAGAGGATTCTATATACATTCAGAATAAAAGAGTAGAAATGATATTTATTTAAAGCGAGAAAGAGAATTCTAGAACAGTCGAAACATATCATGGAAACTAATTATAACTTTAATTGGTAAAAAATTAGTATTCTTGATTTTGAAAACAATTATCGTAAAAGAAATATTTTCGAAATGATACATATTAAAGAACAAAAAAACCGGTTTAAATTTATTGGATAACTCATATTTTAACATACTTGACGATATACGTGAACATAAATTGTCACAGTTTTGAACAGATTTGTTTTTACATTTGATTTTATTGACTTACTTATATTTGACCTACACTTCACATTAGTTAATTTTTAAACGAGTAACTGTCAATATCTAATTTTAACCTGATTGAGAATTTTGATTACAGTATTTTATATAAATTAATGTAAATTATTATTTGATTCTGTACCTCTTATTCACATTAATAACTTATTTTAATATATCTATTTGTTTTATCGAATATCAAATACTCGTAATGAATTCTCAAATCGTTTAATATAAGTCTGCGACAAACTAAATTCTCGATTTTAATCGAGGAATTTGACAAAACTATTTTATTGAGGGACATAATTAATCTAATGTTGACTGAAGTCACTAACTATTCAACTAATTATTCAAATATTCCTATCTTATTGTAATCTATCTAATACTTTTTGACGTTTAAATTCTTTATATATTGACACTTTACCACTGATGGTTTTTTCAATTTTCATTGCATTCGTTATTTATTCAGTTTGTTAATTTGTAAAAGATTGTATTTCTGCGTTTTAACACTGAAGAAGGCTTTGTAAGCCGAAACATTTGTTGATTATATTAATTTAAAGTTAATTTAATTACAGCTCGAAATAAGCCATGACATTTTATCATTCAGAATAATCTAATAACTGTTTAATTCAGCGTATTAATATCGCAAATATGTGAAAAATACGAACAACATATTGAATCGCTTAAATGTCAAACTTAACACTTCTTTTTCATGTAAAAAATTGTCGCTCTAATAGTTTTACGACAAAAGTCGTCACGTGATCTTCGCTGAAATGGCTAGTTTGAGCAATTCGTGAAAATGCATCTTAATAAAGAAGAAAAGAAGTAAGCGACACGGTTTGCGCGATTCCTATAGTTACTTAGGTTACTTAGTTTTACTACGTTTATAGTTACTACGTTTTAAAATTTCCTCTCTGACGAAAATTTTACTTAAAATATAATACACGTGACGTATACTATAGCATATACAGTAAAATCTTTTTTGTACTGCGCATCACGTATCGCGCTACATGTGGTCTGTTTTCTGTTCCTGCACTAGACTGTTCTGGAACTCTCTTTCTCACTTTAAACAAATATCAAACCACAGAAACCTAAGAGAGGACATGACGGCCTAAAACCTGTAACCGCAAAATCCTGCCGCGCACTACTGCCCTCTGACAAAGTGGCAGATTATAATCGTGTTACATATAACACGATTATATGAACAAATATCGATTTATTATCTCCAGTCTTGAAAAGTGGACGATATACACTAAGAAAAGTGGACGTTGCTGTATAATTTCCATCCACTTTTTTAGAGGGCAATAAATGCGCGGCAGCATTTTGCGATTACAGATTTTGAGCCGTTATGTCCTTTCTTAAGTTTCTCTCTGATCAAATGTATGTCTATTTCACCTTAGGTCTGTTTTTTATTGCTGCACTATCTGAACAATAAGTTGAAATAAAACAAATTTATATCTGTTTCGCTTCAATTTATTGCACCGTGTGCACCAGTTCAGACAGTGCAGCAATAAAAAATAAACCTGTTAAGAGGCTCCGCACAATAAAAGCAACAGAGAACAGAGAATAAGAATTTCAATCTATCAGAAATCATGTATTGCGGAATATACAGTTTTTGATAGGTTAAAATTCTTATTCTCTGTTTTCTGTTCCCTGCTTCTTTTATTGTGCGGAATCCCTAAGTTCCAAAAGTGCACATTAGTTCAGCCACAGAAAACGGACCTATGTAATCGCACCTTGAAGACTCTGGGTATAGGGATTCTAGCTTAAAATATCGAGCAATTATGGAACCGTATTTGCGCATGTCGAAATAACTGTCACTAATATCATCCTGCATCGTTTGTTAGTTCTGTTTGAGATTCTGTCACAATTCTGTATAATCTTGTCTTAACGTCAGAAGTACATATGGCATTATATATGTTCTGTATACATGGAGAGATATTAGTTTAGAGTTTGCTTACGAATCAAACAGATTTCATCTACATTGTAATTTGATAAGTAATAATGGATATTGATGAGGATTATGATACTGAACAAAGTGATTACGGCGATATACCTATAGTAGGTATGTTTTTAGGATTGAGTTACTTGATGCGCATGTACTATAAATCCTAATAAAACATATAAGATTACATGAAAAAAAAAATATATATATATATATAATTGTTTCAAATTTGAAATATATATATAATGTATAAATATAATGTATAAATGTTCGCTGACAAAGCTAGCTCAGCCTGTATATATAGTTGAATTCTTTACAATAAATTTACTGTCGTTTTTTTAGATTATACTTATAATCTATAATATATGTTATAGATGTGAAAATGATATTGTGGTCAAATATCTAATGAAATGAAATTATTTTACAGAGTCTCCACATAGTGGCCCAGATGAGGATCATGAAAATTGGTCAGACGTAAGCACAGTTGAACTAGGTATGTTCTCTAATACATTTTAGGTTATAATAATATATCTTTAATTCCTGCGAGATAACTATATACATACATATATATTGTATTACACATGTTATGACAAAATCACAAAATCAGTAATTATGTTTGTACTTTTTCGAAGAAAATTCTGAACTCCCTAATAGCAAGATACTAGCAAATTGTAACTAAGCTGGCAGCAAACGAGCGGATTCCTACTACAAAACTATAACCATCTATGTCAGCATTTGCCTATGGATCTGCTGATAAAGATTGCCTTTTTTTAAGAGATACAGTCGATGCATTTGACACAAATTGACACATGTCGCTTTTCATTTACAATTTTGTTCTGAATCGATACTTCTGATGGCCTCTGCTAAGGAGGGGAGTCAGAGTGTATCAAGTACGATTTTGATGATATTAGAATGCACACGCAAACCAGTTCTTATTTAATTTTGTTCTGTTCTTTGATCATTTTTGATTAAAATCTTTTAAAAGGTTAGATATTAAAAGTTTGGACATACATTGCACTATCGCGTTTGATTTAAATGTGGCAAACTTTGTTCGAATATGTTAAACTGTGTCAATTTTGAATTTGTGTCTCTTAAAAGGAAAGCAGCCAAAGTTTGATGACATGTTATGCCAGCAAATCAGAAATCGAGCAAAGCCTGTTAATATAACCTGACGATTGGTAGCAAAAACCAAACATGGTCATTTTCATTTAAATCAATCTAATTTTTTACAAGAAAATTTGTGTACATATAATTACTGAGTACATATATTAGGTGTTGTAAAAAGAAATCCATTATTTTTCCAATAGATGGCTTTAGTAATCTGTATCTCGTCTACGCGTGATACAGATTACTAAAGCCATCTATTGGAAAAATAATGGATTTCTTTTTACTACACCTAAAACACACACGCACGAACACACACACACACACACACACACACACACACACAAAGGGTGTTAGTTAAATTGCATACTTATGTTGCCATACTCAACAGAGCGATTCTTTGGTTTATTTCAAGTCCATATAAACATGTGTCCTAAACTGCTTAGTTTCTGAAATGCAGGTGAATGTTCGCAAATGTTTGACGATAAATTCTGTTGGAGATATCTTTCTGCATAAATATGCCTTGTTTCACGTGAGTTACCATTCGCACAACAATTCGTAAACAAAGTGACTAAGTCAAAATCAAAGTCACAAAATCAAAAACAAACTTCAGTTCTGATGTTGTTGCGGGTCAGTTAACTTATATATACGTTTTCGGGCCAAATTGTTCCAGTCCATTAAAATCGTGCCTTCATTTCATCATGCCTAAATTTACAAATTTTGAAATGATAGATTGCACTTTGCCTACGGTCTTGCAAATGGTAACTCACGTAAGGCAAGGCGTATTTATGCGTATTTATGAAAAATATCCCAACGCAATTTACCATTGTCGTAAAACATTTGCTAATATTCACCGCTATCTTTGAGAAAAGAGAGTCTTTCGTAAGGAATACTATTGATTTTGGAAAGCCTATGACGATTCAGAACATCAGTATTAGAAGAAGCTATTTTTAACGAAATCGAAGCACATCCAGAAACGAGCACAAAGAAAATAGCTAGGATATTAAATGTGAATAATTATGTCATCTGAAGAATTTTGAAAGACCAACAGTTATATCCTTATCATATTCAACGTGTATAGAGACTTTCACTATGTGATTTTCTACAAAGCTATTAGCTTTTTCAAAAAGCTACTAGCTTTTTGTCAATGGATTCTTATTTCGGAACTTTTTTATTTCAGAAACTAAGCCGTTTAGCCCCATCCATATAAACACATGTTTATATGGATTTTTTTACTTGAAATAAACCAAAGAATCTGTTGAGTATGGCAATATACTTAACTAACACCCGTATATTATAGGGGAGACCAGAACCCCTGTGAGTCACAAAAATTCAAACTCTGAAAAGTACATCTAAATATAAAAATTTTTATATAATTTTTTTTTAATAATTGAAGTATAATGTATATTTAATAATATTTAGTAAATATTTATTAATTTTTAAGAGAAAAATAAAAATATAGATACTTATTCAATTTAGTTACCGCATCTAAAAAAATCAGTGAAATTAGGCTTATTTGACGCATTATTCGACTCATAAAGATCTAAGAATTTTTTCAGAATTTTTTTATCAACTTTTTAATACTGCATTTTCTAATTGGCAACTATTTTTACCAACATGAGGAAATACGGTATTAAAAAATTTTGAAAAAATTCTCATAGCTCTAAGTATGAGAAGAAAATAATTTTTGTCTCTTGCTGTTTTTCTGTAAAGTTGATAGTACTTAAGTATAAAATTATTAAAGATTAAATATTCGGTAATTTTTAATAATTAATAATTTATCTTGTTAACCATTGCGAAAATTGTAAAATGGTAAAGAACTTTTTGACTCAGTCCGCTCTATCAAAAGCGCTTGGCAAAAAATTGAGGGGCCTTATACATCCTTCTGTATATATATTATACAACAAATATGCAGGATGTCCTTAAATTCGCGCTCACGGAATACAAGACGTAATACTTGTGCTAAAAGAAACAACTTTTTCCTTTAGCAAAATTGCGTCCAATAAGTTGTTTTTGCAAGAGAGTAGATTGAAGTTAATGAAATAGCGCTCTGGTCTATGAAGCGCTCAGAGCCCACACGTGCTTCACGCTCATTTGTACACTTAAAAATTTTATGAAATTTAATATACTTTTAAGTTATACAATTTAAACTTAATTTCATGACATTACATTAAATTTAATGTATTTATAATTGAAAAGTATATTTATATATAAGTACATGAGATTTAATGTATTTTTCATGAAAATTTATGAAATTTAATGTACTATTTACAAAATTTTATGCAATGTATATTAAATTTCATGTACACATTCATTACATTTAAATAACTATTGTAATTTAATTTTCATTTAAATCATTCATTATTTTTAATTTCGTTCATAACCACGAGCTTTATTTACATGTAAAAGAAGCTCGTAGTTACATTTCTAATAGTGTAATTCTTGACTAGTATATAAGTAACATTAAGATATTAATATTACGGTTGTTATGGTTAAGGAGAGTCTCCTATTATATATTAGAAGATCGAAAAAGTAGTGATTCTTCATAATTTTTTTTATAAGGAAGACTAATATTTATCGGTTTAAAATTTTTTGCACGTTTTAACATAACTATTGTACGTAAAATTTTTATGTGAAAAAAAGTATTATAAATAATAAAAATATACGAGGGCAAATCAAAAGTACCCGTGTTAGTAATGAAGACGCTTTTCACAAATTTTTTTTTATTTTTCAACGTAATTTTTTAGGAGGATACACTTTTCCCAACGCTTCTGCCATTTTTTTAACTCCTCAGAAAAATACGATTTGTCGAATAACTCTGCAAAATAGGCCTCTGTTTCGGCGATGACCTCCTCATTCGATGTGAATTTCTTTCCACCGAGCCATTTTTTCATGTTTGGAAACAAGAAGAAGTCATAGAGGGCTAAATCCGGAGAATACGATGGATGCGGCAGCAATTCGTAGCGCAATTCGATCATGCTTTAAAATTGATAACCGCATCCGCTTGTTGTCCACCGTAAGCAATCGCTCATCCATTGGGCCGACAGCTTTTTCATTCTCAAGCAAAATATTGAATGCCGTTCCGTACGATGCCTACGTCCTCTGCTACTCGTGCATTTTCGTTCGGCGATCAGCGAGAATCATGTCATGGACTTTTTCAACGATTTCCTCAGTCCAATCACGTCTGTCGGGCGGCCTGGGCGCTCCTCATCAAAAACAGATGAACAACTATGTTTAAATTCATTGAATCAATATCTGACGGTTGTCATAGATGGTGAAGAGTTCCCATAGAATCCTATAAGCATCCAACTTCGTTTTTATTTCTTCGTTTTTCCATCCAGAAATAAGAAACGAATCACGGATCGATATTGCTCTTTTTCCATTGTATCGGAAAACATCAAACACGCTCACTACGAATTGCTGTCAAATCAAGACTATTGCATGAATCACTCTGAAATTTTGTATGGCGTCGTTTGAAAGATGATAGTACACGATGGTAATGCCAACATCTGCTGATGCTTGCATCAGCAACGTCGCCTATCTTGAAACACGGATATTGATTATTGATTTGCCTTCGTAAACATACACAATGTAAATGGTTTAAATGATAAATTAATTAGAAATATGTCAAGAAGTGCTACGAATCATAAGAATAAACATAAAATATAAATAATAAGCCAGATATATTAAAAAGAGCTAAAATATATTACAATAAATTAAAACAAACGGTGTTTCGACTCTGATCGGGGCCATTCTCAATGTTAAACATGTAATATCTTTAAGTAAAATATTTATATACGCATATTTAAAAAATCAAACGGCTAATAATAATTAAAAAGTTAATGAGACGAAATACAGACTTCTGCTTTGATGTAGAAAATGATGGCATAATTGCATCTTATGGTTATCGCATTAGTATGAAAACGTCCTGATGTTTAATTCAAAAAGATCAATTTCTAGTAATGTCATTATCGAATCATTGAGTTAATTGTAACCATGAATTCAATTGAGACAAAAATAGAATTCTTGACAAAGAATCTTCCTATAATAAACGCTTGATATCACAGATGGTTCATATAAAGAAACAGAGACAGAGCCTAAATAGACAGAACGATACCGAATCATATGAATCTTATTTTCCTATTATTATGTGTATGCCAGAACGGAGATTATTCGCTATTATCGTATCGCAATTACAATAGTTTGATAAAAATGAAGTCAATGTCGGTAAAAAACGATGAAAAACTCTGTTAATATAATAATAGAAGGATATAAAACAAGTGAAGATAATTGATATAAAGTTCATATGATATGTATAAGAATACAATAAAAGTTAAGAGTAAAATACAAAAAAATCTTAGAATAAATACCTTAAAAATAGTTTTAAAATTAGTTCACGTTCATAGATAAAAACGAGATCACTCAGAATATAAAATCTTCCAGTTTATTAAAGTATTCAAAATATCGAAACAAAATCAATCGGATTGTACAGAAATACATAAAATAAGCAAATGCGATGGAATTCGCAAAAATTTATTAAACTTTCAATCGGTAATGAAAAAAGAAGGAAAGTTATGGCTTCTGCACACAAAATGCGGCAATGCTTGCCGCGCGGCGGAAGTTATCGCACTGATCAATAATTTTAAGTTGACTTCACTATGCACAACTTCTAGAAATGATAGTAATATTACTTCCGCCGCGCGGCAAGCAAAAGTTGGATTGAGTTCAACTTTTGTCGCGGTGGAAATTGTATATCTATTACTTCCGAGCAACTCTAAGCGAGTCGTTGATTGGTTCTAGCGCTAACTTCCGCCGCGCGGCAAGCGTTGCCGCGTTCTGTGTGCGGGAGTCATTAGAGGTACAATGGAGGGAATGAGAAATAATATAGAAAGATTAATTAGAGAGGGAAGAAAAACAGAGAGCTAGGAAGGAGAAAGAGATTGAATAATTAGAAGATAAGATTCATGTAATGATTCAGTATCGTTCTGTCTATTTAGACGAGAGCTTTCCAAATCGGGCACCGCGGGTCCTTAATCCCCTTGCCTTTCGCTCGCTCGTGCTTGTCTCTTACTATGGGTCCAATGCTTCTCTTCTATTCGTGGCTGTATACCGGCGCAGTGACGCGGCGTATCGTTTCGTATAGCAGTCAGGCGCGGTTTTATTGAAAGATAGATACGTATACCGAGGAAGAGATTTATGACTTATTTTATTTTCGTTTGGGATCTCTAGCCAGTTTAAAATGAAGTTCCATCGCAATTTGCTATTTTATGTCTTTCTGTACAATCCGACTGATTTTGTTTCGATATTTTAAATACTTTAACAACCTGGAAGATTTTATATTCTGAGTGATCTCATTTTTATCTATGAATATGTGAACTAACTTTAAGATTATTTCTAAGGTATTTATTCTAAGATTTTCTGTATTTTACTTTTAACTTTTATTGTATTCTTATAATCAGATAAAAATAAAATTGAGTAAAGGGCATACCTGTATAAGAGTCAAAAACAGTAAAATTTTAATAAACACACGTCGATTTTTTAATATTGGGAGAATGTGCACTCTGCGATTAAACAAAATTTCGCAAAATTGAATCTATAACCGGTGATGCAAAGTCATATATTGTTTATTATTGATAAATACGATTTATGAAGATCTATGGTATCAGTCTGTGAATTTAAACTATTGTCCTGTTTTTTGATATTAATTATTTCAGAAATTATCCGTTTACTGTAGCACGGCTCTTCATCCAAAATTAGAATGTTATTCCAATCAAAATCATATTTGAATTGTAATGCTCGGTTATTACTGAAAGATTGGAAGTTTTCCAATTAATGTGATTACAATATTCCGCAATTCTCGTTTTAAGTTGTTGTTCTCGTTAAGTTGTCTTTGACCAACATAAAACGCATCACAATCTCTACAATTAATTTTATTAAACTACATTATTTTTATTGGATTTTGGGCTTTTTGCGCTTTAATAATTTTTTTAAATTTATTTGTGCTATAAAAAGAAACTTTTGTGTCCTTACTATTAAATCTATTGAATTTCTCTGTAATTAATGGTATGAATGGTACCGCAAATCAAGTCATTCGTTCTATTGAGTTTTCAATATTAGATTCTTGTGTGCATATTTTTTTCTTCTTTAAATAGTATTGAATCCTATCATTAATCGAACCAAAAATAAAATTTAGTAGATAATCGTTTTCTAATAAAATACTTATAGATTTTAGATTATTTATGTGATTATTTATTTTTCATCCGATAACATCAAAACTCTATCAACTAATCCAATAATAGTGCCTCTTTTTTGTGATGTCGGGTGATTAGAAAAATAATTGAGATATCTGCCAGAATAGCTTTGTTTATGATACCAATCAAACTCAAACGATCCATCCTTCTTAATAATTATAATATCTAAAAAGTTCAAAGTGTTCCTCCTATTGTGTGTTGTAATCTTGGATGGAAAGAATTAAACTCTAACAAAAGTTCTATCTTTGTAACCGGAATCGCAGTACAAATATCATCAACGTAACAACAATAAAACGGGAAAGAATCGCCAAATCTCGACAAAGCGCTTCGTTCTAATCTTTGCATTACCAGGTCAGCAATGACAGGCGACAATGAAGAACCCATGGGTACGCCAAAGTTCTGTTTACATGCTATTATCAAACATGAAATAAGTCGAATTTAAAATAAACCTTACTCCTAGTATAAATTCTTTTTTCGTGCATTTCTTAGTAATATGTACCCAATTGTTATTAATGCAATCTATTGCTATGTTGGTAAAGAGTGATGTAACATCTAACGAAACTAACTTATCTTCATCATTAAGCTTGATTTTCCTAAGTTTATCGATTCAATTGGAAACGATTCTTAATATAGTTATTGATTGCCGGAACCGTTTTTATTATGATGTTATGTATGAAGTTAGCAAAATTATAAAGAGAGCTACCAATTGTTGAAACGATTATTTTACAAATCGGAATGTCTTTTATAAAAAAGGACATTCCGATCAATCATTTTATTCCGATCTATCAATTTATTTTTAATATAATGATATCGAGAATAAGTATTAAAAAATTGACGTGTGTTTATTAAAGTTTACTGATTTTGACTCTTATACAAGGTGCGTCCCAAAATTTTCCGAACTTTTTCAATAGGGATAGGTCGGGTGGCGCTATCCATGTGTTCGATTGCGCGTTTGAAAGGTACATCCCTAGCTGACTTCCAGTAAAAATTTCATGACATTTGGTTCAGTGGAAACGAAGTTATGGCGTCTCAAGTGTCAGTATGTTGTATACATCGGTACGAGAATGAACTTCGAACAAAGAGCCAATATTAAGTTTTGTTTTAAACTTGGTAAAACATTTACCGAAACCCATAATTTGATGAAACAAGTTTATGGTGATAATTGTGTAGCCCGTGCCAGTGTTTATGAGTGGTATACGCGATTCAAGAACGGTCGTGAGGACATAAATGACGACGCACATACAGGTCGCCCAAAATCGACAATTAACGAAAATTCCATCGAAGTTGTGCGTAATTTCATCAAGCATGAGCCAAAATCTTCAGTGAGATACATGGAAATGGAATTGAACATCCCCAAATCAACGATTTATCGCATTTTGACCGAACATTTGGGCCTACAAAAAGTCTGTGCACGATTTGTTCCACACAAGTTGACTGACGACCAAAAAATGCATCGAATTCAACATTCAAAGGACATTATTAAGGAAGCAAAAAAGGACCAAAACTTCCTTTATAGCATTGTTACTGGTGACGAGACGTGGTGTTTTCAATACGATCCAGAAACCAAGCGTCAAAGCGCGGAATGGAAGGCGCGAAACGACCCAAAACCCAAAAAATCGCGTTTAGAGAAGTCAAAAGTGAAGACAATGCTCATTTGTTTTTATGATTCCAAGGGTATTGTGCACAAAGAATTCGTTCCAGCAGGCCAAACAGTTAATGCTGTATTCTATGTAAGCGTTTTGAAGCGTTTGGTGCACCGCATTCGTCGTATTCGGCCAGAATATCGCGAAGGAGGAAGTTGGCGCTTGTTACGATAATGCGCCATCTCACCGTTCGACACTTGTCACTGATTTTTTGACTAAAAATCACATTTTAACAATCAACCATTCCCCGTATTCGCCTGATATGGCACCTTGTGACTTCTACCTATTCGGCAAAATGCATTTGTCCATGAAAGGAAAGCGGTATGTGGACGTAGAAGACATCCAAAGGGCTTGTACCACTATTCTGAAGGACATGCCTTTGAACGACATAAAACACTCATTTGAAATGCTTTTAGATCGTGCCAAACGTTGTATTGAGTCCGACGGGGACTACTTTGAATAAACAATTTGAATTTGAAAAAAAAAGTAAACCGTTGTTGTTTTATTTCAAAAGTTCGGAAAATTTTGGGACGCACCTTGTATGCTCTTTACTCAATTTTATTTTTATGTATTGTATGTTCTTATACATATTATATGAACTTTATATCAATTATCTTCATTTGTTTTATATCCTTCTATTATTATATTAACAAACTGAGTTTTTTATCGCTTTTTACCGATATTGATTTCATATATTTTTATCAAACTATTGTAATTGCGACACGATAATAGCGAGTAATCTCCGTTCTCTGTCATACGCACAATGACATTACTAGGAATTGATTTTTTTGAATTTGACATCAGCATACAATTTTCATACCAATGCGATATCCATAGGATGCAATTATGCTACCATTTTCTATATTAAAGCAGAAGTTTATATTTCGTTTCATAACTTTTAATTATTATTAGCCGTTTGACTTTTAAATATGTTTTAAATATGTTTAAATATATTCATATAAATATTTTACTTAAAAATATTACATGTCTAATATTGAGAATGATCCAATCGGAGTCGAAATGCCGTTTATTTTAATTGTTGTAATATGTTTTAGCGCTTTTTAATATATCTTGCTTATTTATATTTTATGTTTATTCTTATAGTTCGTAGCCTTTCTTAACATATTTCTAATTAAAAATATAAACATTTAATTTGGCGCCTCATTATGACATTATGATTTTATATACATCCTAGCAGGTGTAATTTTTGCTGGAAACAAAAAATTAATAAATATTTTTAATTATTATAGTTTTTTATCCTAAATGAACCTAAAAAAATATATATAATATATAAATTAAAATTTTGTGTGACTTTGAAAAAAACTACGATTTTCACTGGCAGTCGTTTCTTTACGCAAAAAAATTATTAATGATTATTATTGATTTTTATGTTCATGTTAATTTTGTATGTTCATCGAGGATGATTGATTATTAGCTAACTAACGGATCTTATAAAAAGTTGATTGGTCAAATACTTTTTTTCTAATCATGTACGAGTATATCATGTGTATCAAAATCGAAGAAAATGCAAAAAAATATTAGATGTATAACTTTGCTTATATCTTTTTCGTATAGATGGCTTTAGCGGTAAGTGGTGATCGAAATAAATAGATCATAGACGTCACACAATAAACTTGGGCATCTGTCAACATAACCCCATAGAAACATTAGTCGATTTGTGTCTGCATCATAAAGTTATTCTCGATTGAAAATATCAGTTTACGAGCCAAATTCTTGTCATTTGCGGGAGGTTTTAATTTTCTGCTTCAATATGAAGAAATCTGCGGCTGAGGCTCATCGAATGCTCTCAAATATTTATGGTGAAGCCG
>NW_011627377.1:165464-183943 GCF_000204515.1 Acromyrmex echinatior | reverse complement strand
CTTTGCTTGCACGTGTTTTGGCTCGTCTTCGATTTTTGCCTATTCCAAAAAATGGATCAAAGAATCTGTATCAAATTTTGTGTGAAAAACAAAATTAAGTGCGCGGACGCATTCCGAATGTTGACTGTGGCATATGGTGAAGCTACCTTGGAAGCAACGTTTATCGGTGGTACAAAATGTTCTCAGAGGGCCGAGAAGATGTGAACGACGAAGAGCGTGCCGGGCGCCCATCAACAACAGACGAAAACATTGATGAAGTGAAGAAAATAGTATTGGCCAATCGTCGAATCACCGTTAGAGAAGTTGCTGAGGACCTAAACATATCGATTGGCTCATGCCATTCGATTTTTACCAATGATTTGGGCATGAGACGGGTCGTCGCGAAATTCGTACCAAAATTGCTCAATTTCGATCAAAAACAGCATCGCATTAACATTGCTAAGGAGCTGTTGGACTCTGTCCGGGACGACCCAAATGTGCTCCAGAGGGTCATAATGGTGACGAATCATGGGTTTATGACGTGGAAACCAAAGCTCAGTCATCCCAATGGAAGCTGCTGCACGAGCCAAGACCGAAAAAAGCGCGCCAAGTTCGGTCGAATGTGAAGGTTTTGCTTAAGTTTTCTTCGATTGCAAGGGCGTGGTGCATCATGAGTTCTTGCCACAGAGTAGAACGGTCAATAAGGAATATTACCTGCAAGTTATGCGTAATTTGCGCGAAGCAATCCGCCAGAAACGTCCGGATTTGTGGAAGAACAAAAATTGGCTTTTGCACTATGATAACGCCCCTGCTCACACATCGTTGCTTGTGCGCGAATTTTTGGCCAAAAACAACACACTAATGATGCCGCAGCCACCGTATTCCCCAGATCTGGCCCCCTGTGACTTTTTCTTGTTCCCGAAACTGAAGAGACCCATGAAAGGACGACGCTACGCTACGATTGAGGAGATAAAGACGGCATCGAAGGAGGAGCTGAACAAGATCACAAAAAATGATTTTTTGAAGTGCTTTGAAGATTGGAAAAAACGTTGGCACAAGTGTATAATATCTGATGGGGATTACTTTGAACACAAAAACAACAAAAATAGATATTCATGAATAAATAAATAATTTTTGAAAAAACATAAAATTCGCGATAATTTTTGAACAGACCTCGTATTATGAGCTGTTAAAACCGACTGAAACAATCACAGCGATCAGTATCGAACGCAATTGATGCGTTTGAGCCGAGCATTGAAAGACAAACGGCCGTAATACAACGAGAGACACGATAAAGTGATTTTGCATGCTCGACTCCATGTTGCGAAAGTGGTCAAGACATACTTGGAAACGTTGAAATGGGAAGTCCTACCCCACCCGCCGTATTTTCCAGACGTTGCTCCCTCTGACTATCACTTGTTTCGATCAATGGTACACGACCTGGCTGACCAGCACTTCCGGTCTTATGAAGAAGTAAAAAATTGGATCGATTCGTGGATCGCCTCAAAAGATGACCAGTTTTTTTGACGCGGGATTCGTATGCTGCCCGAAAGATGGGAGAAAGTAGTGGCCAGCGATGGACAATACTTTGAATCATACATGTATAACCAGTTTTTTATAATAAAGCCTCGAATTTCGAAAAAAAACGGTATAAGCAAAATTATACGCCTTATAGATTTCGACAAAAATACTTTTAAAGTTTTCGATTTAGTTCTTGAGTAGTGCTTATAGTAGTGCTCGGAGACTAATCTGTTATTTTAAGGACATACAATAATTATTCAGTTTTTTTATGGAATTCATTTTAACTAATTTGAGTCATTGTACGAGCTGAGTGGCGCCCATTTGACCATGTTTCGATTGAATATCGTCCCAATTGACCACGTTGCAATTGATTATGTTGCAAATGGTGACGTTGCAACTGACCACGTATTGCAAATAATCACGTTGCATTTGATCACGTTGCAATTGATCACGAGTTGCGATTGACCACACTGCGATTGATCACGAGTTGCAAATGGCTACGTTGCGATTGACTACGTTGCGATTGATCACGAGTTGCAAATGACCACGTGATGCAAATGGTTAGGTTATTTACCCATTTGCAACTCGTGGTCAATCGCAACGTGGCCATTTGTAACGTGACCAATTGCAACATGGTTAATCGCAACGAATTAGGACGGTCGTCAAATGAAACGTGGTCAAATAGGATGCTCCTATACGAGCTATTCGGACAACTAACAAAAAAATCGACCCTCATCGATTTTAATGAGCTTTGAATATATTGTACAGCATGAAAAAAATAGACATATTTTTTTGTTTTGCTTATTTCGAGTTATTATTTATGAATAATTTAGTTTCTGATGGGTAGGATAGAATAACCTTTTCAACATTAGATGTATTATGGTTGGAATATTGTAGTTTCTTTAACAGAGGGATTAAATTATTTCTAAGTTTATTTGCATTTGTAATTTTAAATCTGGAAATATGTTTTATGTATTGGGAGTATAAATTAGTTCGGTCCGTTTTCCAAAAGATGGCTCCGGCTGTTGTGAATGGTTCATAATGACAGCTGATTTTGGCGTTTTCAGAGAGGTTAGACATCTGCTAATAATATTCAATTTATATCGCTTTGAGTTTCATACAAAAACCTTAATTTTCACTGTGTTTGAAATGTCGAATTTTGTGATAACCAAGCAGCATTTGCAGGGAGGTTCTAATTTTCTGCTTTAATTGAAAGAAAAGTGCAGCTGAAGCCCATTGAATGCTTGTCGAAGTTTATGGTGACACTCCAATTGATAAATCATGTAGGGAATAGTTTCAACATTTCAAGGATGGAGATTTTAGCGTTGAAGACAAACCTCGCTCTGGACAGCCAAAAAAATTCGAAAACAAAGAATTAGAGGCATTACTCGAAGAAGATCAGAGTCAAACGCAAGAGGAGCTTGCAGAATTATTGGGACTCAACAAGCCGTTTCTGCACGATTGAGAGCCATAGGAATAATTCAAAAACAAAGAAATTGGGTGCTTTATGAACTGATACCGAGAGACATTGAAAGGCGATTTTTCACTTGCGAACAGCTGATTCAAAGACAAGAAAAAGTTTTTTGCATCGGATTGTGACTGGAGATGAGAAGTGGATATTCTACGACAACCCTAAGAAGAAAAAATACTACGCTAAGCCCGGTCAATCGTTGCCATCGACCTCAACATCAACATCAAAGCACCGAACATTTATGGTTCGAAGATCATGCTCTGTATCTGGTGGGACCAAAAAAGTGTTGTTTACTATGAGCTGCTGAATCTGGCGATTCCATTACGGGCGATCGGTATCGGCTATAATTGATTCGTTTGAGCCGTGCATTGTGAGAAAAACAGCCGGAATATGAGCAAAGACATGATAAAGTTATTTTTCTTCATGACAACGCTCGGCCTCATGTCGCAAAAGTCGTAAAAAAATATTTGGAAATGCTCAAATGGGATGTTTTACCGCACCCGCTGTATTCTCCGGACATTGCTCCTTCTGATTACTGGTTATTCCGAAGGATGCAACACGTCACGATTGACTTCTTTCGCAGAAATCGAAAATTGACTTCAAAATTGGATCGCCTCCAAAGACGAGTCATTTTTTCGAGATGGAATTCGAAAATTGCCTGAGAGATGGGAAAAGCCAGTAGCCAGCGACAATACTTTAATTAATCTGTTCATTCATTTTGTTTTGAAATAAATGCATTTTTGAACACAAAAAAACAGATCGAATTAATTTGTACTCCCAAATATCATTTAACATTTTGATGGTACTTTTATGGACATGGTGTATCAACACATTGATTGCATATGATGCGATTACGACATTAGTTTTTTTATTTACTATTAGATTAGTAGGATACTTTTTATTGTTAACTGAGGAAGTGAGCTCTGTAAGTGGAAACGTTTTAATGTATAAGATTTTTTATTGATGTATCTCAAATATATATTATTTTACTGTAATCTAACAACTTTTTTACTTGTTTTTGATCGTTACTTTGATATTTGCTTTGTTAAATAATCGAGCGATTTATATTTTTGTTAATAATGATTTAGTTAACTTTATAAATATGCTTATGACTGTATCGCCTCATCATTGAATTATATAAATAATTAGTTCAATGTATTTTTCTCTATGATTGATTTGATTTTTATATAAATGTAGATTTATTATCATTAACAGTTAAACTCTTGTGATAGTTGAATGAATATCTAATATTAATACACTTAACCATATTTCAGATCGGTCAATCATATACTTCAACTAAATTTTTTAATACAATTTACTACGTGAAGTTATTCATCTAATTAATGTTATTCGTCTAATTAAGTTTTTATTCTTCTTAACTTGATTATACTTTACTTAACTCAAATCGCGCAAGATTAGTTTTTTCACTCTGAGTATTTTTTACAGTGTATTACATAATAATTAAAATCTTTTGTGAAATATGTATGAGTAAGCACAACAAAGCGAATATTAATGTAGGAGTTGTATGGCCCAGTAGCAGAGACTCGGGACTAGATCTCAGTTTGAATCCCGATAGGAGTGAGCTGATTTTCTCGGTTATGCTTTACTCGACTCATATTTTAAAACGTGCAATGTGAGTGATTGTGAGTGCTAAACGAGTATTTAATACTCTTTGATAAAGATACACCTCAAATACACAGAACATATATTATTGAAAAATATTCATAATGTTAACGTTATTACTATTCGGATATACTTACGCTCAATCCGTTTTTAATTACTCCGTTTTTACGGAAAAGTTTCTGTTTGCAATCTATAGACGAAGTCATACTCATTGAGTGGAATACACATTTTTACTACTCAAACTTGAAAGGGTAAGAGGGTTTCAGTGAAGAGAGTTTGAACACTGCTTCATTTTCGCGGAGTGGGAGAATTTCGCCAGCGAAGCTTTGCTGCATGAAATTGTATCAGAATATCAATTGATTTATGACATCTTAAGGGGATGCTAAAGTTGTCTTACTTTACCATTCATCATATCATTTTCATTCGGTGAAAAATCTCTGAATTGGATTTACGGATTGCAAAATTATTATTACAGAATTAAAGTATGCACAAGTAGGACCTCAGCTGTACTGGATTTCATGAATACATTCTGTCAAAAAAGTACCGGGAATTGATCATTTAAAAAGCCCGCTTAAAGGAATTGTCAAAATTCTTTTTGTCGCTAAGTTGGCATAACTGTCCTCTATACTGACGCGGAGTTGGAGTGCCATCTGTCATTTAATGTGATTATAGTGCTCGATTTTATCAGTTCATCTCAAGTGTGTTTTGCGATTTTTACAATGAATGAAAAGATCGAACAAAGAATTTGTCTCAAATTTTGTATTGCAAATGGAATTTCGTGTGCCGAATCGCTGAAGATGTTACAGAAGGCTTACGGTGAATCGACTTTATCAAAAACACGTGCATATGAATGGTACAGTGCATTGAAAAGCGGTCGAGATGTGGTGAAAGATTTGCCTCGCTCTGGTCGGCCATCAACATCTTCAACTGAAGTTAACATCGATTTTCTTTGATTGTCGTGGTGTTGTGCACTCGGAATTTTTGCCAGAAGGTCAGACGGTAAATAAAAAATATTATCTGGGCGTTATGCGGCGTTTGAGAGAGCAAATTCGTCGAAAAAGGCCAGATTTGTGGAAAACAAACTCATGGATTTTGCACCATGATAACGCACCATCTCACAAGGCTATCATTGTGAACGAATTTCTGACCAAAAACTTAACAAATATCATCGAACAACCACCGTATTCACCAGATATGGCTCCGGCTGATTTTTTTCTCTTTCCAAAACTCAAATTATCACTTCGAGGCACTCGTTTTCAGTCGATAGAAGACATAAAAGAGAATTCGCGGCGAGAACTGAAGTCGATTCCGGAAAATGCGTTTAAAAAATGTTTTGATGATTGGATTATGGTTGGTATAAATGTATTATTTCGAAAGGAGCCTACTTTGAAGGCGATACAATAAATTTGAATGAATAATAACTATTTTGTGTTTTATTGACCAATTCCCGGTACTTTTTTGACAGAATGTAAATCGAAAAAAAGTTAAAAAATTCACCTTTGACTCGTACAGTTGTCACTTCAGGTATATGTTTGCTTAATATAAGAGTTTTATAGTCCATATCTGGAAAATAAGCGTATAGCTAAGGTCACATTATTGGAACGATACCGAGTTTATAGAACTAATTGAAAGATTGAAAGTCCACAAGAAAAGTATTTTCACTGAATGAAAAATACGTGTATACGAATGCTTTGTGAAGAGTAGGAATGTCAACAGAGTCGAAATTCCGTGTAGTAATTGCGGGATCTTGCGATAGATGGCGCTGAAATATGTTACATAAAGACAGATGTATGCGTTTGAGTGAGACAAAACGATATTGGGTCATCTAAAAACCGCGGATACTTTTTAGATGACCCAATATAATGTAAGAAATGAATCAAAGATATCACTATTATCCAATTTAGAATTAAAAAAGTCTTCATTGTCGATCTCAATCAAGTTCGGCCTTCGGTTTAGGATTCCTTTAAGACTGTATTTAAAATAGTCTTAAATATAAAAATTGACTGTGAAAACCAGTCTGTGAGTTAACTTTTTTACTTATAAGACGATATTCATAATCTATTTTTATTTTAAGATCGTTTTAAGTAATATGTTAAACTATTAATACTGCTCTCTGGTTGATTCATGATCTTGAGATTATACTTAAGACAGATCTTAAGTATAAGATCTGACTATGAATACCGGCCATAACAATGTTTTAAAATGTATCTCAGGGGGTCAATTGTGTATTTTGTGGTAAAAATTACAAAAATAAATTTGTTCACATTTGTAATTTTCATCTCGTTTCCAGACTTCACTTAAATGATGTATTCCATTTAAATATTTACCCAGTATCCAAATAGGAGTTGAAATAGATTGGAAATTTTTAATTTATTTTAATTAATTTGAATACAAATTCTTGATGCATTATATGGATAGAAAGGAATTGAATGTAATAACATTGATTTTCTATCCATATAGAAAGAAAGAAATTGAATATAAATGTCATAAAATTGAATCATTTTCTATTCATGTACAGAAAGAATAGAACATGATTCTTTTTTATGGATTCCGATAGATTCATATTAATTCAAATAGATTCATTTTTTATGGATTCAGATAAGATTTGTTCGTGTTGTTTGAAATCTCCAAAAATATTTGTACTTAAAACGAGATAAATATATTCAGGTGTTGTAAAGAGAGAGAACGAAGAAGCTAAGTGCAAGCAACGCGAACAAATCTATGAATTCAAATAAATTCAAATTGTATGTCGATCAGCTATAAAATTAATTAATTTATTATTAACATAAATATTATTAACATATATTTTAAAATACACATACAATAAAATTATAATAAAAAAAACGTTTTCCTCTAAATTTGGAAATCAATTTTATGATGCACCCGAAAGGTTAGATTATCTATTCTGAAGCTGGACATCTTGCGTGTTTAATCTCTGTTATCGTACGAGAACTAAAGGGCGATCTATAATAATTTTAGTAATATTGGGTCATCTAAAAAGTATCCGCGGTTTTTTGTCACTAGATGGTGTTGATGGTCAACCCAATATAATTATTTTGGTAATATAAATGGTAATGGCCTTTGCTCTAATATTGATAATATTATACTCATTAGCGTTTTTGTACGAAAAGAAAGAATGTAGCAGAAAAAAATGTCACTGCCTCGCGAAGCGAAAAAATACACTTGATGACTGTTCAGATTAAGAAAAAATCTGTCATACCAGGATATTTATGAAATGTTTGTAAAACAGAAAATTTGTGTAATTAAAGCAGAATGTATACATGACACTGTATCGAATCGAGATGATAGATATCTTAACCTCTAAAGTCTTGAACTTTAATACTGATTCTATAGCTAGTCGGAAATCTTAAGTCTTAATCAGTTTTAACCTAAATAAGTGACTATGATTTTTCTCATCTACTAGTTGTTAGTTGTATAGTGAGTCATTTAGTTCGATTAATGGAAAGAAAATAAAATCGAATTTAAGTTAATCTTAAGAAAATCGGTAGTCTTACAAGTTGGCTGTTGGCCAACTTCACTGATTCATCGATAAGACTTAGGACTATCGACTATCGATTCATTGTAGAATCAGCTTAACGCTTAATTAATACCTCGACTTCATGAGGTTGACCGTCGCGTTTTTTTTTTTGCCAAATTCTTTCGTTTTGAGTGAAAACGCGTCGAATGAGTACTTTTATTAAGATTTTAGAGGGGGATTCATATTCTAAATAATTACCTTGTACAGAAACAGTCAATCAAAAAATAGAACGTCTGTCGTTATTTGCAAAAAAGAGAATTTGTTTCAGACAAGCAAGTTATGTGCTAGATATTCGAGATATTACGTAATAGAAGGCAATATAAAGTGTTTGCAGAATCACAACTTTCGTAATTTCACTCTTCGTGTTTTTCGAACACAATATTTGATTGGCTAAGGTGTGCGATAGACAGTTGCTGTTGCCAAGAAGTTAAAAAGTTGGGCAACTCTCTGTTGGCAACCGCGACTATCTATTGCAACCGGAAATAGCACTTTGCAATTAGTAATTGCCTTTGCGACTGACAACGGGATGTTTGCAACTTATTGTAGACCTTGTTTAACTGTTATTTCGGATTTTCATCATGAACCTTGTTAATGGATGTATAACTGTGACATATTTTTAATATACAATAGATATTGTTAAAAAGATAGGGGTTTCATAAATGCTCTGATATGATAGATTTCCTAATCTGAATAGCCATCAACTTCATATTTTTCTTCGCGAGGCAGAGTGATGTTTTTTCTGCTACATTCTTTTCGTACAAAAACGCATCAATGAGTATAATATTATCAATATTAAAGTAATCATTATCAGAATTTATTTCCAAAAATATGAAATTATTTTTGTGCAGTTGGAACAAGAACAACTTCATTTCAATTCTGTGTCACGAATTAAAATGGATTTATGACCTGAGAAATTTGTTTCGATTGAAAATAATTAAATTTAACTTTCTTTCAATTGTATATTATGGACAAAAATGGATTTGGTTCTCGAATCTGTTTTGAATTGAAAGAATAGCAATTACGTTATTTCAATCCTATGTCATGGATTAAAATGGATTGCATAGCTTATTTTTTCCTCCACTTTTTTTTTATTCAAAGAAATAGGAATATCGTAGTTCTAATCTTACGTAGAGAATTAAAATGGATTGTAATTTATTTTCCATGAAATTTTTTTCTATTGAAAGAAATAGAAATCCCTTATCAATTCTACATTATAGATTAAAATGGATTCAAAGAATTTTTAAACTTTAATTTGATTTAAAAAATCGAGAATTTGGATTCGACAATAATCAAACGAATCTATTTCTATTTTAGTTCCTTTCCGGATACTGGATATAAAATGATTAGTAATAAATTTCGTTTAGTTTGTGTTGATTATCTATTGTCAGATTATATCTGCCGATAAAACATGAGTCTAATACCATACATTACAGTCACAAATGATATCGGATTTGTTACAATATCTGACAAAATCTACTGCAAGTCTGTTGTCATACTGTTGTGCAGCTTATACATATATTAACATATCTATATTTTTATATATATATTAACTTTATTTTGTCATTAAACACATTAAAAGAATCAATAGTATTTTTAAACAAATGTAATTATGCATTGTTACTGCAATTTAACAAAAGTATATAATGATTTCACCATCTTTGATAATCAGTTTGATCAGTAGATTAAGTGTCTGATCAATTTTACTTGACGATAAATGTTATTGGTCAATTCCAGTAGAATAATCGATTGATCGAATTTATAGGAGATGATAAAACTGGATCTAAGCAATGTAACATTCAAAATATTTTTTGTCACGTTACAATAAATCAAATATATTTTGTTAAATGATGCACTGTTAAATGATTGTATTAGGTGTTGGAATTAATTCGTAGCGTTTTACAAGAGATGGGAAGTACTTTCATTAATGTATTTTTTAATGCTCATGTGAAATAAATAACATTCTTTCATTAAAAACGCTACGAATTAATTCCAACACCTAATATATTCTTTATATTTTTAAAAGGAGCATACCAAAATTAGTCCTATATCTATAAATAATCAATTAAATAAAGAGAGATTTTCATTAAACGTTCTACTGATTGTGAGTCATAGAATCATACTGGTAAAAGGATTTTATGTAGAGGTGACCAATTGGTGACTTGAGATATAGAATTATAATATGCCGCTCTTTCAAATAATATTTCGTTCTCTTCAGGATTTCATGAAAATCTATTTAGTTGATCATTTTGGATCAATTTTACTTCAGTTTACTTTTTTTTTGTTTAATTTTATAATAAATAATTATACAGAGAGTGAAAGTGTAGTAACACCATTACTTTCACCATTGCTTCTTACAATAACGATTTTCATAATAACGATAATGATGTTGCAATTTTTATGACTGTTACGATAATTAACTAAACGCTGGGCTATGTTTATACGTAATGAATAAAAATAACACACAAATTGTTACATACAAATAACAAGTTATTTTTTTCAGTAATTTGTTATTTGTGTATAACGAATGATTTAAATAAATTAATAATTCGTAAATTTCAATATAAGAAAGATTTATTAGAGCCAAAACTGTTGGATGTTTTATACGTACATTAAAATTAAAATTACATTAACAATAAACAATACAACATACACTTAGACCTTTAATCATTCTCAGTGTCAACACAGTTATTTATACAGTACAGTACAACTCATATTTTGGAATATTGTTGGATGGCATATGATGTTACACCCATAGTCCTCACGTCTATACATTCAGCATATCTCTGTAATGCATCGAATCTGTAATTAATGAACGCACACCTATTTGGAGAACTTAAAAAAATCTATCTCTTTATCAGATTTTATATATTTGAGGCTATTTTTATAAATAACTGTGTTAACACTGAGGATGATCAGATTAAAGGTTGAAATGTATGTCATATTGTATTATTGTATATAACTTTAATTTTGATGTTATAAATTATTTTACGTAAACATCCAATGACAAATTTGGCTTTAATAAGAACTTCTTATATTGAAATTTATGCATTATTAATTTATTTTCGATCTTTAATTTTAATCGAATAAAAAACAATGTAACATAATTCAATTAATAAATAATTTGTTAATAAGCTGCGCAATTTACAAAGAATTTAATAATTTATATCAATTAGTATGCTTTTTATGCTATTTATTTTATTACAATTATCTATTATTACTATATTTTCTACTAAAATGTGCGTTTACTAATAATAGTAAGCATGCTCATTTTTAAAATTTTTTCTTTAAAAAGCTTAAGTAATTTATACATTTATTATGTGTATATAATTAGTGAATTATATGTTTGTATTGTAATATAAAAAAAAAAGTATTTCTTTACATTAGGGGCACCTCTTCGATGATCTTGATCTTAACATAGGTTATGGAGGATACTGATCAATGAGAGTACTGAACAATTTTTTCTTATAAATTAATTGATGGTCTCATAGTTTTTGAGATATATTTACATAAAATTAATTTTCAAAATTTCTTTTATTTTCTGTGCTTTATTATAAATATGATACCTTATATATGATGGATATGTACATAAAAGTGACCTTCAAAAGGTTTTAGGTGGTCATTACTGTTTCATTCGAAAGTTATTAACAAATAAAATTTAACAAATAGTGTCTTATTTCTACCAAAATGCAATATCTGGAGATATGATAGTGTCTCGGTAGTGAGACAAGCGCAGCATTATGGCGCGAGACACTGCTGTGCTCCTTTACGAAGTTTTCCTTTGCGAGTTGCGCCTAATCGAGATTATCAGATCAATAACAGCTGATCCGATAAATAATAGCTGATCTTTTATGTACGCTTAATCAATAGCTTAGATTGTATTACACGTGCTTTTATTTTTTTCTTTATCTATCCTACAAACAGAGATATTGCAACGTAAAGTCCGAATCTGTAACTTTTTGGAATAAGATACTCGGACAAAATAAGAAACATTCCCATGAGAGTAAAAGTATCCAGCGTGTGTATACATATATGTAATTTGCGTATACATTGTAAGTTACGAAAATTGTTAGTTATTAGATTTAAGTCTAAGATAAATAAACTTAGATTTGTAAGACATGCGTTACGAAAAAGAAAAAAGAATAGTAAACTTTATTTTTATTTGGTGTAAAACATTCAGATTAAGTTCATTATTACATTAAAATTGTAATTACTTTTTATTATTTATTTTTATTAACTATTTAAAATTTTTTAATCGTTTTTATAGTTTTTCTTATTTGATCTAGCAGCGCCAAGTGTTTACTTCTTTAATTATTTGTGATCACATTGAAATGGACAAAATAACGAAAATTTATCATAATACTTTGAATAATGTTTTGAATTAAATAACTACTACTTTGATTGAAAGAAAAAATGTTTTTGAATTGCGATATGAAAATTTCATATAAGAAGAATTAAAGCCATTTGGATCAAAATAGGAAGATCCTTCAATAAGATATATACGAAAATACAAGGGCAAGTAGTAATAAGTTTTTAGAAAAACATAGTAAAACACATTTTTTTTGATCGATTCATTTTTATTTCTCAACATAGTCTCCTTTCAACTCGATACACTTGATCCAACGATTCTCCAACTTTTTCAAGCTGTCCGAATAATATAATTTGTCCAACCCTTCAAAATATAAGCCTCTGTTTCAGCGATGAGCTGCTCTCTGATAGTGAATCTCTTTCCATTTCTTCAGGTTTGGAAACAGGAAATAGTCGCAGGGGGCTAAATCTGGCGAATATGCTGGATGGGGAAACAATTCGTAGCGGAATTCATTGAATTTGGCCATCGGTACCAGGCACGTGTGAACCCGTGCATTGTCTTGATGGAAGAACACTTTCTTCTTCGCCAAATGGGGACGTTTTTTCTTTAAAATGTTGTTGAAACGGTCTAAGGCTGCACAGTAATCGCCATTAATCATTTGCTTCGACGGAAGGTAATCGATATGAATTATACGCGTGCTTCCCAAAAAACTGTGACCATCATTTAACGGCCATCATTTCACGGTCTTCGTCTTCTTCGGAGCTGGTTCACTCGGTGAAGTCCATTGTTTTGACTGTTCCTTCGTCTCGGGTGTGAAGTAATGGATCCATGTTTCGTCTACAGTAATGAATCGACGCAGAAATTCATCTGGATTATGTTGAAACATCTCCAAACATTGTTTTGAAATCGTCACATGGTCGCGATGTCGTGATTTTGAATCGATTGATGAATTGTGGTCCACAGAGAGTAAACGCGGCATCCATCTTACCGATAGCTTTTTCATACCCAATTGTTCGTGCAAAATTGAAATCACTGTGCCATGTGATATGCCTGTGGCCTCAACAAGCTCGCACACTTTCACTCGTCGATCAGTCAAAACAATATCGTGGACTTTATCAATGATTTCTGGCGTAGCAGCCTCAATTGGACATCCCGAACGAGATGCATCACCTGTGGATGTACGACCACGTTTAAATTTATTCACCCAATTGTATACAGTTGCAAACGCTGGTGCAGATGTGCTATGAACATTATCCAACTTGGCTTTGATTTTTTTCGGCATTAAATCTTTCATATGTAGATATTTGATCACTGCACGAAACTCGTTTTTTTCCATTTTGCAAAAAACACAAAAGTTGTTCGTTTTAATCGTCTACAGAAATGAAACCACGCGATGAATTCCGTTCAAAATTTGACAGTAGTCAGCTGAAAGATACTACTTGTCAAAAAATCATGTGACATGACACTGCGTGTGTCCTCTGACAGATTTTCTAAGAAATTATTGACTTGCCCTCGTACGTATATATACTTAGTTTCCGTTGTACAAAGTTAAAGATAATACCACATGGATTATATTCTTTATTTAAATAGGTTTGATTAATATGAGATTTAATTTGGCGCCAGAATTGTTGCTATCAAATTTTTTGTACGAATGATACATAAAATTTTGTAGAATTTGACATGCTAGTTATCGATATCAAATCTTTTATGCGAATGATACATATCATTAGAGTTAAGTAAATAACAAAGTACTTGGGCTTTACTTTTTAATTTGATGGAATTGTAGTATTTGGGTTTTAATTTTTAACATGGTACAATAATTTTTTTCGAGGAGAAATAATTTTTAGCAGAGAATTAAAACTGCTATTACTAAAATACGATTAGAATATCTTTGAAGTTCAATAAGAATATCTTTGAAGAGGAATTAAAACTATTATTTCTTGGGTTGGAATAATAAAAAGATTTGTAACATAATTACTTAGGTTTTATTTGAGAAGCACATATATTCTTACCGCTTCTTTTTACCTTTTTTAAAAAAGTTAAAAACTGCCTTATACCCTTTCTGCCTAGGGGACGTACGACTTTCCATGCAAAGAGTTCCACTTCACCTTCTCCTTGTCTCGGGACGTACGACTTTCCAAGCGAAGTGAGTTTTATCCTACCTCTCCCTCTGTTAAGGAGCGCATGACTTTCCACGTGAAACGACTTTGCGAGATGGGATGGAATTCGTTTCGCGTGGAAAGTACGTCTCGAGACAAGGGGGAGATGAGGTGAAACTCGCTTCGAATGAACTGTCGTAAAATACATTTTAAAGCAGAAAATTTTTGTTGTATATAATAAAAAGAGACATCATTTTTCAAATTTTTCTTCTTAATAACTTTTAATGAATAAAGAGCGACGGCTAGAACCTGTTGGCCACTCAGCCATGACCTTTACAACATATGTGTGGTCAAGATCATCGGAGCTCCCCTAAAGTGAAGTAATTACCGCCTAATGTAAGGAAATACTATATATATGTGTATATATATATGTATATATATATATATATTATATATATATATATATATGGGGTGTCTAATTTAATGTCCCACCCCAAACTTTTTTATTTTTGATCTTAGAAAAAATGTTCAGACAAAAATTGTATGGCTTTGAGGGATATCAGATTGTGTCATTAGTTTGAATAGTTACTTGAATAGTTACTTGAAGGTCACGTGAAGGTTATCTTCAATCTTTTAAATGGAACTCCCTATTTTTTATTGTAGATCATCTCGAGAACTTTTCAAAATACTATAAATAAATTCATTTTTATTAAGTATACTTTTCGAGTTATAAGGCTTGTAAGTTACAGCATCGCCAATTACATTAGCATTACCCAAGTGTCCGACCGACTAAAACCTATTAAATATTCAAGATTATGACTTGGATAACATTTGTCAAGATCAACCTCTAAGATCATTCCTCTTATTTTCATTACGTAAAAATGAATTCTTGGTGCAAAAATGAAAGTAAGAGAAATAATATCCAATGACCTTGATCTTAACGAATGTTATTCAAGACGTGATCTTGAACAACACTTAGAGATTTTAATTGTCGGACAACCTTGGGTAATGCTAATGCCGGCAATGCTGTAACTTGCAAGCCTTATAACTCGAAAAGTACAATACTTAATGATGATTTACAAGAATGTGCAATAACAAGTAAAGGGTTCCATTTAAGAAATTAAAGATAACCTTCACGTGACCTTCAAACTATTTAAGACTAAACTAATGACATTATTGCCCATCCCCCAAAGCCATACAACTTTTATCTGAAACATTTTTTTCTAAGATAAAAAAATAAAAAAGTTATTTTGGATGTCACATTAAAATGAGACATCCTGTATATATATGTCCCATTTTAAATAATGCATTTAACTATCGGTCAGACACTTTGTGTAATGCTAATGCCGGCGGTACTGTAACTTTCAATCCTTATAACACAAAAAGCATTTAAAGAAAAAATATTTTATTATAGTGTTTTGAAAAGCTCTCTTGAGATACTCTACAAGAATATGTAACGAAAAATAAGGAGTTCCATTTAAAAAGATCGACGACCTTAACCTGATTTTGGCGACGCCACCTAAGATCAAATCAACCTTCTTATGTCCTCTTTCGAATTATACAACTTTTGTTTGAAACATTTTTCCGTATCTACCAGAGTTTTCGAGAAATCTTAATGCATTATGTAAAATGCATTATATAAAAACACCCTGTATATAATTTAATATATTATCAAATATATGATGAACAGTAATATATTTTTAGACCTGTCAAGCAATAGACTAGAGCCCAATATGGACGACATACCAGTGCCCTCAGAGAATACATTTGATGTAACATTACCAGCAGCACATTCTGTAAGTCTATATTTTCTGGTATTCTAAAGATAAATAGCATTTAACATACTATTGGCCATGTTTATTTGTAACAACTTAAAACTCTATAAAATATGTAATTAAATTTATTCTGTGTAGTATTTAGGACAAAATTTAGAAGAATTGAGAGGAAGAACTATATTGGATGATGGTATTTATATAAATCTACCATTGTTAGTGAAGCAATCTGTATTGTTCCCTGGACAAACGTTACCAATGACAGTCTTTGGCACACAGACTATAGAGATGTTACAAACTTGTATACAAAACGATCGTACTTTTGGTGTCGTGTGTTATGGTAATCCTGATATGGAGCGAATAGGAACAACTGCTGAAATCTACGAATACACAGACGGAGGTATATGGTTAGATCATGGTCGACGAGAGTTTCGTTTGAAAGCTAAAGGCAGACAACGTTTTAAGATATTACGTATTATTACACAGGTTAGTTCTTATATTTAATATATACAAATTACGTTTACAATAGTTGTTCGATTGATTTTATGGAGTTATTCAGAAAATTTGAAGCGTTTTTGAATAGTAATATAATTGGGTCATGTAAAAACTATATTGGATATGATTTATATGTAATCTAAAAGGCGCGAAATTTATAGTATGTTTTTAATGAAAACTGTTGAAAACACATTTAAATTTTAGCGAAATTTTGTTTTAGTTTAAAATTTTTCTATTTAAAATAAATACAAAAGTAGCAATTTTTATAAAAAAAAGTTAAAAACAAATAACAACGCTTATAGGAATCAATGCAAAAAGTAGATAAAAATTAAAACATACCGATTTTAATAATATTTCAATATAAAATGAATATTTTGGTCAAATCTACGCTATAGATTTGAGTCATCTTCAGCATAATTTTACAGTTAAAAAATAAAAAATTCAGAATAGCGGCATTTACATCACCAAATTTAATATCACATTACTTCGCTCAAGGGAGAGATAAATAACAATCCATATCTCATCATATATATATATATATGTTATTCATTTCTCCCTTGAGCGAAGTAATGTGACATCAAATTTGGTGATGTAAATGCCGCTATATATATACACACACACAACTATAATATAAACATGTTTTATAATGATTAATAAAACGAAAATTTTCTTTCCATGCAGTGTGCCATAAACTCACTTTATGACGACAAAATGTTCCGAACAGTAATACTTTTGGATCATAAACAATTAAATAAATCATGTTGAAGAATATTGTAATTAATAAAATAGATTGGTAAACTCATCAGAAGTCTTAAGTTTAAAACAGTCAAAAACAAAGTGGCAACATGTACGTATAATAACACAGATAGTTAAATGCGTCGAAGATGCCGCCATGTTGCTGCAATAGATATGTCGATGAACAAGTAACTTTCTTATTATGTGTATAATTTTACTCTCATATGAATTTTAAATTTAATGATTGCAAGTTGATAGCACTTTGATGATACCACTTTCTTATACATAACGAATGTACATGTGATGGCAATTATTTTCATAGCTTTGCTGTTCGCGTTTGACAACATATTGACGGCATCTTGATGGCAACATGAGAGCAATTTGTCATCACGATGTGATATTCGTGAAAAACAGCATATTGATAACAACATGATGGCAATATTTGTAAAAATATGAATGCCGTGCATTTGATGAAAATGTGTAAACATATCTCTGTTGAAAAAACCTATTATTTATTTGCATAAAAATATATTTTAGAATGTTTTAGAATAAAAATTGTATTTAATTTTATACAAGCTTTTATATACGTGTATATACACACACACACACACACACACACACACACGCGCGCGCGCGCGCGCGCGCACACACATACACACACACATACATGCAGGGTGTCTGGAAATAATCGCCAAAGATTTCATGGGCAGGTAGAGTGGACTAAACTGAGTCGAAAGTTCTCTACCATTTTGTAAGTTTACCCAATAGTTAATGAGATATTAATCCTTAAAGATAGCCGAATATAGCCTTCCATAGCTCGGACAATGTGCTTGCCAGGCTATCCTCGCTCCCTACTTTCGTTCGCGCGCCAAGCGATCGGTAAGCGTATCACCGATCGATTATTTCCAGACATCCTGTATATGTATATATTATACACACA
>NW_011627377.1:144129-155671 GCF_000204515.1 Acromyrmex echinatior | reverse complement strand
AAAAAAAAAACATCTTTCCGTCGAATATGGCCAACCCTGTATATATATACATACTATATAGCTATATTAGTAATTAAAAGCTATATTTATAAACTTAAAGAAAATACCCCTAAAAATATGTAAAAGTGACGAGGTGTATGCTGATAATCTATCGAATGTTAGCGATCAGGTATCAGACAGCAGTGATGAAGAATCAATCAGTCTTTAATTTGCAATAAAGCTTACAAAAAGTGCCGATGACAGCCAGAGTTTTCGTCATGCTGGCGGCAAGAATAAACTTTTTTTTTGAAAAGTGCATCAGTGTTAATAATTCTACCACTCTTAAATGTTGCTTCGTCTGACCACAACACAGATAGAAAAAAGAGTAATTATACACTTTAAGAGACACCGCGTCAATGACCTTGACCTTGATTGTCATGATTCTGAGTAACTTTGACTGAGTAACAAGTAGGTGGTGATCTCTTATAGTTTTTATCTTGAGATATTTACTTAAAGGTCTAATTTGTGTAATAAATTTTTCTATTTGTGTAACACATTTTTTGTTTTAAAATATATTTTATAACTTTCTACGCGAAGCGACTTTCATCCCGCCTCTCTGCCTACTGCAGGGGTACACGACTTTCCACATGAAATGACGCCCACCCAATTCTCCCCTCCTGCCAGGGAACGTAAAAACTCGTGCGCCTCTTGGCATGAGGAGGGAAATGGAGACTGCAATTCTGAATTTTGCTTTTCTATTGTGCTAGGTTATTGATAAAAGACATCACTTTGAAGTTTTTGTTCCTTGCTGTAGCATTCCTTATCTCTATACATTATTGGTAATGCTTCTATATTTTCATCTGCAATCAGATTTATCTCTTTTGCATTCTCTTTTTCTCCTGTTTTGTTTTTGTCTGGAAAACGTGATAATATCAGCGTTTCCGTGTTTAAGTGTAGGTCTGTATTTGATATCTCAAACTGCGACATGTAAATATTTCAAAGATGAATCCGAGTCGTTACGTAGGGCCGTAATGCTGATTTTGACAAAAATATTTAGATTTATGATCGGTTATTATAGAATGAAACGACGACCATACAGGTATATAGAATTTTTTCAAGGCGAAGATTATTGCTAATCCTTTTTTCTGTATTTATGAATAGTTTTTTTTTCTGTCGTTGAAAGAATTCTGGATGCAAATGCTATCGGTTTTTTAATTATTTTTCCTCCTTTCTGAATTCGATGAAAGATTACATCCTACTCCAATTGATGATGCATCACAAGTGATTTCGATCGGTAGATTAGGAGTATAGTTAACGATCGGAGCGCTGGAAATAGCGCTTTTTACTCAATTAAATGCAGATTCACATTTATTTATCTATTGCCATTTAACATTATGAGTAAATCTATAAAGAGGTTCACAGTTATTTGCAAAATTAGGAACAAATTTATAAAAATGGACTAACCTAAAAATGATTTTAGTTCCGTGACATTTTGTGAACATTGTATGCTCTCAATAGTTGTTCCTTTGTTTGATTGGTGTGGATGCCTCGTTTGGAAAGGATGTGTTCTAAAAACTTTATGTGTGGTTTATAAAATTCACACTTCTCTTTTTTGTCATATAAAAATTATGTTCATGCATTCTTTTTTAAAAATGTTTTGTAGAATTTGTAAGCGTTTCTTCTTACTTATATCTTCTGAAATCGTGTTATCAATATACGCTGGATACCTTGTAGTATCTTGTTTGCAAATTCTTGAAAAATAGCCAGCGATAACAAAAGGAAGGCCTTGAGGAAGGACATTATAGCAATATAATCCTCGATAAGTGTTCACTACCAAGAACTTTTTGCATTCTTCCTCCATTTCTATTTGATGATAGGCATTGCTTTCATCTAATTTCGTAAATATAGAACTGCCGCTTACTGAATGAACAATTTGTTCTGGCATTGCAATGGGATATTGCGTGAAGTTGCGGAAGTTGTTGAATTCATCGTGTTTTTAAAATCTCTAGTGATCCTTACTCGTCCATTAGATTTCGGTATGACTACTAGAGGCCCATTCACTATGATTGATAAATTCGATGACTTCAGATTTTTTCATACAGTCCAATTCTTGATCTACTTTTTTTCTGAATTGCATATGGAATAGGGCGAGATTTGATCATGAACTTTGGCGTTGCATCATTTTAGGACTATCTTTGCTTGAAATTTTTGATATGTTCTTTCGCTTCATCAAATATATCTGAAAACTCCTTTAGAATATCTTGTAACTTCAAATTTTCTTTAACTTTATTACATTGGGCTGCTATCTTTGACTAATCTACTTTAATGTTGTGTAACAGATCGCGTCAGAATAACGAACCATGTTACTGGGAATATATGCTCAACCTCTATAATATTGTATTCTATCTTGCATTTTAATTCACCCATCGCATAAAAAAATTTAGTTTGTGTTTGTTTTAAATTATAGTGTTGATTTCACTAAAACTGGCTTACCGAGTATTTCCTAAAATTTTCTTGAAATCATCCTGTGTTCATATCCTGTATCTAATTCCATTTTATGAGAGATTCCATTTATTTTCATGAATTTTCAAATTTTTTGTTGTGTTTCATTTGATGTAAAAACTTCAGCCGAATGTCTACTACGTTACTTTGACTGGTCCATTACTTCTTCGGTGATTTTGCTGTTTTTGTCTACTATTGCTCCTGCATTTTGAGCTAAGTGATCAATTTTTCCACACGCATAACATTTAGATTCTTTATAAGGACAAAATTTTGGAATGTTGTGCTCTGAAGAGCTGCAACAGCTTAGAACATTCTTTATTATTCTTGTAGCTATTATTAAATTTTCCTGCTCCTTTATTCTGCTTTCTATTCTGTTGCTGCGACTATTTGAATGCCATAACTTTTGTTATCTTATTAACTTCCTCTTTTTGTTAAGTATTAGATATTCCACGAACAAGTGATAAGCTTTGTTCTGAAAGTTTTTGTGCTGACATAATTACTTTATTACGTAAATCGAATACAAATTGATCTCGTAAACATATGTTAAGATTAGTGCTAAACTTACTTACTTTCATAGCCAGACGAAAGTCTCTGCTAAAAATTGAGTTACAGATTTTCCTTGATTTTGTTTCCTACTCATAAAACGATACTTTTCGTTAATGCCTTCGACGATGGTTTATAGTGTATCTTGAGCATCTGAAATAATTCGTTAAGTGTTTTGTCTTCTGGTTGCGCTGGAAGATATTAACGTTTTTACAACTGACAATCCAAATGTAGATAACAATATCGCTACATATCTTTTTGTTATGAAAACTTTTTCAGCGCTCGCCTTCTCACTTTAATTTACTGATACATCTTCCATATTGTTCGCTCATAAAAATATTTTAAAAGTACGAATCCATACTTTGATATCGTCTATAGCTGAATCAAAATATGAATCCATATTTTGATATCGTTTATAGCTGAATCGAAGGGCCTATCATATTATGCGATTCTAACCTCAGAATTCTTTCCGATTTTCTTGATTATATTTCCGTTTTCTAATGTTGCTTCTTATCCCCCATTATTCTCCGTTATCCTTATCAAATATGTAATATTTTTAAGTAGCAAACATGAATATTCGGTCTTTTTTGTGTCAATCAATGAACAACTTTATTCAATTAAAAATCTCTCATGTTAAGAAGCTTGTAGTAAATAGCTAACTTAGAATCTCACACTTCATTTCTCCTAGTACGCCAGCGCCGTCTATCACTATAATATTAACTCCCTCTACAATAGATCCGTATACTACATGCTTGCTTGAGTATATGGAACCTTCATTAAATAATTTATGGTTCTGAAAAGAATCATTTGGTGATTCCGAAAAAAAACATTCAATGTACTGAAATTAATTCATCAGTCCAATAGCCTTCTCGTGCAACTACTTGCTGCAATCTTTGTTCTATTGAATCGCTTAAATTGGCAAAATATTCAGATTTATGCCTTAAATTTTTCCACTTGTCCATCGCATGTGCAACCAGATATGCTTTAGTTCTCTCATGTATAGAATATCATAAATTTGCATTGATTCCCCAAACATTTTCTATCAAATTGAGATCCGGGGATTTGACAGAACATCAATTTTTGGATGTTGAACGAATCATTCTTTTACTATGCATGCGGTATGGACTGCACTATTGTATAATCGTCGGAATATCTTCGGTATATATTCTGCGAATGCTAGGGAGCAACACGATCGCCAGAATATTCATGTATTCTAAAGCATCCATATACGACGGCACTGATTAATTTCCCTGGACACTTATTCACCAGCCCCACATATCACAAGTGGTAAGTCCACTTCGCCCGCGAAAAACCACGTATATTGGATTAAGTCGATAGTTTTTGGGTCTCCACACTTGTATACGTCGATCATCCATTGAACAAAATACATTCTCGTCAATCCAAATAATTCTGTTCCAATCTTCAGGTGAAGCAGTATTTAATTGATGCAGCGCAAAAGCGATACGAACATCACAATGCTTCCTCGTTAAAGGAATTTTATGTGCAGCATGAGGACAAGTGCACATTTGCTTTGTGTAAACGTTTTTGCGCTGTCCAATTAGATATCTGTAAATTCATTTGATTTACAAAATGCGATACTGGAAGAAAAGAATTAGAATCTATCCGAGCGATTAGGCTGCACCTTCTTCAATGTTAATCGCGGTCTACAATTGTATTCTCGTTTATCTTTTATTATTCTATTCCCTCCTCTTGTCATGCTTAATCCATTTACGCATATTTGTTTCACTACACGGAATACGTACAGTATTTCGCACACCTATTCCACATTCTCACATCCCACCATGAACGATATCGAGATTGCTTGCCAATTGCACGAGCAGCACGACACGAATGTTAAAAGAAAAGTTAAAACAAATGAATATATTAGTGATTGCATTGTGTTCTCCGACATACAACGACGTTTCTTTTCCATACTAGTATTTTTCCATACTAAGAGACATGATGAAAAAAGATGAAGAATTACGCCATGATTGTTACAAATTCAAAAAGCGCGATATACTTCGATCGCGTTCTTCGATTTTATCAAAAAACTGCTGATGGAATGACGTAAATAACGAATCGAATTATAAAAATTAATTATTAAGAAAAAAAACAAAAAAAAACAGATCAACCATTAAAGACTAGCATACAAAACAATGTAATATATAAGATGATATATAACAAAATTAATGAACGTTAAGATTGCAAAAAATATATCAATATATTAACTTGATAAAACAGCTAAAAATAACATGTATGATATCTTTAATATAACATACCTTGAGTCAAAAATGAAAAGAGTTTCGAGTGCAAATATAGTACGTCAAAATTAGAGACAATGCGAAAAAAAATGAAACAAAATCTTGTCCTCGTTCTGAGACATAATGGAATCACAAAATTGACTTTCAGAGAAGGAAGGAAAACGATAGTGGCAAAGTGATGGGAAGAGGAAAATAAGAAGGGATAGAAATGTAGATGAACATGTGGATAGAATAAAACTAGAAGGAATTAAGAAGGAGAGAGAGAGAGAGAGAGATTGAATATAGCTAGATAAGATTCAGGCAAAAATTCTGTGTCGTTTTGTCTATTTAAACCTTGTTTTTGTTTTAACCTCTTTTTATTTTAACATTTCAGATATCAATCTCTCATTATATGAAGATTCACTGTCTAATATCTTAACTTCATACCATCTGAAATTGTGATTGAGATACGGTGGTCAGAAATGACCGATGGAGGGCCCGTACCAAAAAACTTGTTTGTAAAATCTATTGTTAAAGGTAAAAAGACGGCTCCTAGCCGTATTAAAGATAGTTTCCATCTAATAAAAAAATTAAATGGCATGGCTTTTGACTCTGATTATGTATTAGCTTTATTGGATGTGGTGTCTCTTTTTTTACCTATAGATTTGGCGTTGCATAGCATTGAGAAGAGATGGGTCCATATTTCCACAAAAATAAATATTCCAAAAGAGGAACTTATTATTGCAGGAAAATTTGTTTTGAAATTTGTTTTCTACTTTTTTTACCTTTAACAATAGATTTTACAAACAAGTTTTTGTACTCTGATGGGTTCACCATTATCTCCTATCATTGCTGATGCAGGATTTGGAAGAAATTGCCATCTTGAATTTACATGTACATCCATTATTTTATAGATATGTCGATGACATCGTTCTCACACTTCCATCTGAAAATATTGATGACACGCTCACTATTTTTAATTCTTTACATATAAGATTATAATTTACTATGGAGGTTGACATTAACAATAGATTGAATTTTTTTGACACCACTTTAATTACTGAGTCAAAGAATTATTTTTGATACATATCACAAAACTATATTTTCGGGAAGGTTGCTGAATTTCCATTCCAATCACCCTCTTTGCCATAAAAGAGACACAATTATCAGTTTCATAGATAAAGTATTTCTATTGTATATTTCTATAAAATATTTCCTCGGTTTCAACATAACAATCTAATTGAAGCCATACATATTTTTCTCAATAATGACTATCCTCTCTCTTTTATCTTTTCCACAATTGAAAACCGATTGAAATTTCACATACATAATAAACAGACTACATATAATTTACAAATCAATAAAACATTTTTTACAATTCCTTATGTTAAATCTATCTCCGAAAGTTTCTCACCTATCCAACATGTTTCACTATAAATTAGCATTTTCCATTATTAATATCTTAAAAAGTTTTATAAAGAGAGGGAAGGACAAGTTGGAATTTCTTTCTAATCTAAATATGGTCTATAAGATCTAATGTGATGATTGCAAGACTAGCTATGTTGGTCAAATCAAAAGAAAATTGAGTACGATACGTCAATATATTTCAAATACTAACAAAAAAACGGGCCCTCCATCGGTCATTTCTGACCACCGTATCTCAATCACAATTTCAGATGGTATGAAGTTAAGATATTAGACAGTGAATCTTCATATAATGAGAGATTGATATCTGAAATGTTAAAATAAAAAGAGGTTAAAACAAAAACAAGGTTTAAATAGACAAAACGACACAGAATTTTTGCCTGAATCTTATCTAGCTATATTCAATCTCTCTCTCTCTCTCTCCTTCTTAATTCCTTCTAGTTTTATTCTATCCACATGTTCATCTACATTTCTATCCCTTCTTATTTTCCTCTTCCCATCACTTTGCCACTATCGTTTTCCTTCCTTCTCTGAAAGTCAATTTTGTGATTCCATTATGTCTCAGAACGAGGACAAGATTTTGTTTCATTTTTTTTCGCATTGTCTCTAATTTTGACGTACTATATTTGCACTCGAAACTCTTTTCATTTTTGACTCAAGGTATGTTATATTAAAGATATCATACATGTTATTTTTAGCTGTTTTATAAAGTTCAATTAATATATTGATATATTTTTTGCAATCTTAACATTCATTAATTTTGTTATATATCATCTTATATATTACATTGTTTTGTATGCTAGTCTTTAATGGTTGATCTGTTTTTTTTTTGTTTTTTTTCTTTTCTTTCTTCTTTTTTTACTATTGTTATCTAGCGCTATAAGTCCGTTATATTATAATTTACATCCATGTCATATTATTTCAATCTCGCGCTATAGTTTCACTTATATTATATTTTTCTACAGGATCAGATTCATATTTGCGTTCTCCGTTCACTTTTAATCAAAGGAATTTCATTTTAAAATTGACATTACAAATATTTTAATGATTGACTGCAAGTAACTTTTATTATGCGTATGTTCTTTTTCCGTTTTATATTATAAATATGTACATTATGATATTCGTTTTCTTGTTAGCAGCGTCAGAGCAAAATAGATAATTTATTATGTTTTTGTTTTCTTTTCCGACTGTAACTATTATGTATGTTTTTAACATTGAAAATGATCCGATCGCGATCGAAACGTTGCTTTCTATATTAAATCTTTAACTTAAAACATTTCTGTTTCTTTTATTTTTTTAAATTCTGTGTTATCATGTGTTATTTTATATAAGAGTTTTTTAAATAATGCTAACAAAATACAAAACACGCATGAAAACATATATAGTTTATTTGTATTGTTTATAATTCTTTTGCGATGTATGTACGAAGACAAATCAATAAGTATCCGTTAGTAATGAAGACGCAAGCTTTTCACAAAAATTTTTTTTATTTTTCAACGTAATCTCCTTTTAGGAGGATACACTTTTCCCAACGCTTCTGCCATTTTTTTAACTCCTCAGAAAAATATGATTTGTCGAACTCTGCAAAATAGGCCTCTATTTCGGCGATGACCTCCTCATTCGACGTGAATTTCTTTCCATCGAGCCATTTTTTTCAAGTTTGGAAACAAGAAGAAGTCACAGGGAGAGTATAGTGGATACGGCAGCAATTCGTAGCGTAATTCGATCATGCTTTAAAATTGATAACCACATTATAAGAAGAAATTGATAATCGCTTGTTGTCCACCGTGAACAATCGCTCACTCATCGAGCCGACAGCTTTTTTATTCCCAAGTTATCATGCAAAATATTGAATGCCTTTCCGTACGACATGCCTACGGCCTCTGCTACTTCATGCACTTTCGTTCGGCGATCAGCGAGAATTATGTCGTGGACTTTTTCAACGATTTCCTCAGTAACCACGTCTGCCGGACGGCCTGGATGCTCCTCATCAAAAATAGACGAACGACTATGTTTGAATTCGTTGAATCAATATCTGACGGTTGTCATAGATGGTGAAGAGTTCCCATAGACGGCATCCAACTTCGTTTTTATTTCTTCGCACGTTTTTCTATCCAAAAATAAAAAACGAATCACGGATTGACATTGCTCTTTTTCCATTGTATCGGAAAACATCAAATACGCTCACTACGAATTGCTATCAAATCAAGACTATTGCATGAATCACTCTGAAATTTTATATGGCGTCGTTTGAAAGATGATAATACACGATGGTAATGCCAACTTGCATCAGCAACGTCGCCTGTCTTGAAACACGGATACTTATTGATTTGTCCTCGTAAGATATAATTAATATGGGGAGTTAAATAAGAGAGAATGAATTTGTGATCGAAATAAGTCTTGTAGCTAATTAATATTTAATATATAAATTTTAACAATTACAATTTTCAGTGCTATAAAGGAAAGTAATTAAGCAATTATTAAATTTTGATTTTAGTATTATTTAAGCGATTCTTTAATCTTAAAATCATCAAATTATTTGATAGAGAGAGAAAGAGAGAAAAGAGGGAGAGAGAGAGAGAGAGAGAGAGAGACTCAGGCGAATAATTTTATTATCAACGAAAAGAATAACTTCGAAAAAAGATCATAATTTTTAATTTTAATAAATGATCTATTTCTTTGACATTTTTTTATATACGCTTTATATTTTTATACGCTTATCTCTGTTATGTTACATGTATATTCATTGCACAATATAAGGCCGGTCTCATCAACTTCGATTAATCTAATCGATCGATTAAGTGTCAACCGTGATTGGTCAATTGTGCTGAATAGCAAATGCAATTGATCAGTTCCAATGTAACAATCAATTGATTAAGTTAATCGAAGTTGGTATGTGAAACCGGCGCATAATATATAACATTATACATCATACACAGAGTATATAAAGAGTAGTATAAACATAACGGAGATATAATTCATGCATTTTTGCTGGAATATATGATTTTATACGCAACAGAAAAAATACGTAATAAAAAGTTTCAACACAGTATTTCAAATGTTGTTGTCAATGTCTCTTCTCTCTCTTATTTCAAGCGCGCGCGCGTTGAGCGTTATCATCACAACGTTGATAAGTCTGACTGCTACTCTGACCCAGCGAATTAATGCACTGCACTGTATATGTTGCCACTTTTTGAACCTATTTTATTGATTATGACATTTTTCTATGGTTTATTTCACTGCCTCCAAAGATCTGCATTCGGACTGATTCCAGCGAGCGACCCCCATTACCGCTCGAGATTCGGTGGCCGTCGAGTGCTCATATGACGCTCTGGTTCAGGAATGTCCCTATACCAGAAATATACTGGGAGCACACCTTCCTCCAAATTATTATTGAAACATGTTTTTTTTTATTAAATAATTTATTTCTATTAATATAAAAAATGTAAAAAACGAATGTGGTTATAATTTCAAAAATATGAAAAGAAATAGCATAAAGAACCACAGCACAAGATGTAGTTAGTGATATTTAATTATTCTTGCATTATAATAAAAACATTAAACGTTTCGGCTACAATCTGGCCATCTTCAGTAAAATTAATAATATTCTTAAGACGCAGAGTTACATCAAGTTGGAATAAAAAATAAAATAAAAATAAAAATTATCTTAAATAAAAGTGGTTATAATTTTAAAAAATTAAAAAAAACGAAGAACATAAAAAACCACAGCACAGGTTGTCGGTTGTGATGATTAAAACTTTATTCAATAATGAATTTTTTAAGCGTTTATCAATACCCATATCAATAAATAAGCGATTAAACTTTTCGGCCACAATCTGGCCATCTTCAGTAATTAAACATCTTCTTAAAACGCAAATTTTACATTTAGTCGAAATAAGTACAACGGTCGTATGTTAAAATAGATTAAAAGTGTTCTTATTAGTGTGATGATGATCGTGCGGCAATATTACAACACCAGCTTACATGCCCGGCAAAGTAGAATAAGAATTTCCAGATTCTAATCAGAATAAAATTTATAATCTCGTTAATCTCTTATACTCGAAAAATAAAAAGTAGATGCGTTACCTGTTTTACAGCCAAAAAACGAAGCGGTGGATTTTTGGCTGTAAAACAGGTAACGCATCTACTTTTTATTTTTCGAGTATAAGAGATTAACGAGATTATAAATTTTATTCTGATTAGAATCTGGAAATTCTTGTTCTACTTTGTCCGAGCATGTAAGCTGGTGTTGTAATATTGCCGCACGATCATCGTCACACTAATAAGAACACTTTTAATCTATTTTAACATACGACCATTGTACTAATTTGGACTAAATGAAAAATTTTGCGTTTTAAGAAGATGTTTAATTACTGAAGATGGCCAGATTGTGGCCGAAACGTTTAATCGCTTATTTATTGATATGGGTATTGATAAACGCTTAAAAAATTCATTATTGAATAAAGTTTTAATCATCACAACCGACAACCTGTGCTGATTTTTTTATGTTCTTCGTTTTTTTTAATTTTTTAAAAATAAAAATCGTGTTTGCATCAATGCGACGCTGCTTCGTATAATAATGTTAGAACGTCAGAAGTCATATAGTGAAAAGTGTAGAACGAGAATTTCCAAATTCTAATTTACAATAATTTATTTTATTATTAATATCTTTTAAAACGGAGTATAAAACAAAAGAAACATTACCTGTTTTACAGCAAAATAAATCGATGAATTTCAAGTATAATCATTGCACAGATAGAAATTTGTCGTGACACTATGTGTTGTTATTGGTCGTATCACATATTTTTCCGCTATTTATATCCATGAGTCAAATAGTTTAGAAAGTTCTAGAA
>NW_011627377.1:124384-134727 GCF_000204515.1 Acromyrmex echinatior | reverse complement strand
TATATATATATATATATATATATATATATATACACACATTATTGCTGGCTTAATTATTCTATACATAACTACGAAATGTTCATTTATAGGTAAATGTATTAGTATTTTTAAGTTTTGTTGTGTATCAAAGGAGGGATGCGTTCAATATTTTTATAAGTGTTTTAATAATAATACTAGAATAGTAATATATTAGAATAATAATAATAATATTCGTAACTCACGACCGTTAAATGAACCACGACAAGTAGTTACTTTCACTAAACGATAGCTATGGAAACTATCGAATTTTCACAAAATTATCAAACACAACAACTCGAAAGAAATAACGAAATGGCGATCTCGTTCACGTAATAGCCAACTTTCCAATTTAGCATAGCATTGTTGAGTACATGCGGAGTATACATTTACTCAACACATATACATTTACTACTAAGGTTAGTATTAACGGTATTATTAGCATAGTTAAGATCATAGATTTAAGTTCTAATTTTATTCAACTAATATTTTTTCAATGCATTGTAAACCGAAAACATTGTACTCAATGTTTCATTAGATTAAGCTTCTATTATATATTATCATAAACTAAGTTTTCCTAGATTATAAGAACATAAATTTTGTCAGATCTAGAAGGATGTTCAGTTTAAGGGAGAAAGTGTTACGTGCCACGTAATTATTGTTGAATCACGTAATTAACATAAAATTTTTCTACTCATGCCTTCCTAAATATTCTTGACAACCTTATTTTCGGTTGTTCATCTTACTAGCTTTACTTATCCTTTTTTGTCTTTTAATCTTTTTTTTTTATCTACCCTTAAGTGCCCTTTTGAAATCTTACAATTATTCAATCTTACAATTATTTTATGATCCATGTCTGAACGGATTCTTGAGTCATCGACACATTCCTTAGTTTCCTTTCACGTATATTTTTGTTACTCGAAAAATCTCACGTTATTGGTTAAGGTTGATAGAGAACTCTACCTCTTTTCGTCGAAGTCAAGATCCTTTTAGCTCCGTTTGAATCAATCTAATTTCGTAAGCCGTATTTACAACATTTAAAACTGTCTTTGCTTGCTGGTCTGTAAGCTTACATCATTGAATAAAGTTGGTCAGAAGACAGTTGTAGAATCTTTTATTTTATATTGTGATGTCTCGTGCTCGTAACAGAGCACTGGCTTAATTGTTTACGATCCAAAAATTTTACTGTTTAGAGCATCTTTTCTCGTCATAAGTAAGGTGAGTTTGTGGTACCTTGCATGGAAAGAAAATTTTCGTTTTATATTAATAATTATATAACATGTAAAATTTAGGCCGTTCATAGACAGCAAAAAATGGCCAAATGGCATCCACCATTTTGGATCCTTTATTTCGAATTCATCTTATTTATTAAATTTCCGTTTAACAATATTAGGAACCTTCGCATACTAAGTTTCACATGAAATAATCCACTCTTATTGAAAATCATGTATTACAGAGAGGATGAAATATAGGACTTTAACTCGAAAAATGGCGATGTTCCCCGTTTCAATGAAAACTAATAGCATCATCGTGTTCAGGTTGAAATCTATAAGATTTACTACTGTTTTACACTTTAGTGGGCAAAAAATGGCCTTTTCTATATTATGTTCTTTGATGATGTAAATGCGGCTATCCTATATAATTTTACTCTTTAATTATAAAATTGCTGAAGACGGCTCGAATCTAGAGTCGAAACGTTCATATAGGCCGATATTCATAGTCAATTCTTATTTCAAGACCGTCTTAAGTAATGTCTTAAGACGCTAATGCGGCCCTCTGATTGGTCACATCTGGTAACATCTGAAGAATACTTAAACTGAACTTAAGATGATCTTGAATATAAGAATTGACTATGAATACCGGCCATTGATTTCTTATTATTAAAATTGGTATTTTGTTGATTTGCGCACCATTTTTCGTACTCACTTCCAGCCCCTGTTGTTGTTATTTATTGTTTATAATTATTTGGAGTCCTTTAATTATTATTTTAAAAGGAATTAAAATTTGATGGTATAGATTAATCGAGCTCTCATTATTAAAAACAATATTACAATAAAAATCAGGCAATTAAGTGCTTATACATAGTTATTATTAATGTATGTTCTTCTTTATTCTTCATCTGTGCATATTCTTCCGACGTTTCGGTTGCTCTTTTCAGCCATCTTCATGGTATTACATTCAGCATAAGAAAAATTAAAATTTAAATGCTATTATTGTGAATGTAGGCGCAATTGGCAAACTCCGAGTAATTCTGCATTTGATCATGTGAACGATTCTTCTAATGGAGTTAAAATTTGTGTAATATTTACATAATTAATCCTTTTTGTTATGACAGGCGATTATAGTCACTCTCCATAAGACGCCACTTGCATTACAATGGGTGACTATACAGTCGCTCACCAAAAAATTCCATGACGAAGTATACTCCGCACATTTATTCTGAACTTGCAAAATACAGCTTTGTCTATATTTTGTTTATGTTCTGATTCTACGTTTACGCCAGTGTCGCTTAAATATTGCTTTATCTCGACAATTTGTCTCGATACGATTTTTTTTACGGCGTCTTGTTCAGTGGAAATGTTTCGATGACAGAAACTTTTTCGTCTTCAGAAATGATTAAATATATTTATTTGACCAATTAATCAAATATATTTAATTATGTAAATATTGCAAATCCTTTTTTTTTTATAAAAGTTGTATTTTCAAAATAATTGAACTACACATAAGAATAATCATTGAATAAGCAAAGATTTAATAATTTTGGTATTTTCAAGTATACGATATTATATGATTTTAATTTTAGATAATGCAGTCGTGGATAAAATTGAATGGGCCCTTATTTATTTTATATAAAAGTATTGTAATTTTAATCAATTTTCCTAATCAATTTCTTATTTTCCTATTTATTATATTATAGTTGTATTGTCATCAATAAATTTGGCTAGCAATTTTATAGAATAACGATTTCTTTCAAATAAAGATTACTATAAACTAGAATACAACAAAACAATATGGACAAAATTGAGTGGACACTGCTTTATCGATCGAAATCAGGGTCATAAATGTTTCTTGTTTACATTATATAATCTGGAATGTTTTGAATTTCAGTACTCTTTCAATATCTCGTTCCACTGATCAGTGTATTTTCAAAAATGGAAAACCGCGGCGCGGAAAGAAATTTCGCTACAAATCCGAGAATTAGTCATTTGGGACTGTCGAGAAGGACTCAGTTATAGATACATTACTAAGAAATATCATATTTCAAAAAGTGCTGTCGCAAAAATTCGGATAAGTATATAAAACTTAACACTACGACTAATTTAAAAGGTTATAGTCGTAAATGGTGTACTACACAACGTCTTGATAAAAGCATTGTGAGAAAATGCCGAATAGAACCAACACACGTTGTGAAATAATTGACAGATTTAATTTAAATGTATCAGAAAGGACGGTATCTAGATCGAAAGTTGCAAATTTGCACAGTCGCATTCCGTTGCGAAAATTCATTACTGACTTGAATAAGCTAAAATGTTTAAACTTTGTCAAAAAATACATTAATATGCCTATTTCGTTCTGGAAAAAAGGTGTATGGAGTGACGAAAGTAAATTTGAATTGTTTGGTAAAGAAAAAAAGATAAAGAGTTTGGAGAAAATCAAATAAAGCATTCGGACAAAAATTCATCTCGCAAATTGTAAAATACGGAGGAGGTTCCATTATGATGTGGGATTGCTTCTTTTGGTCTAAAGTTAGAAATTTAGTTTGCTCGATAGAATCATTAACACTGAGCGATATATCGACCTCATTAATGAAAATTTGGAGGAATCAATAGAAAAAAATGGATATTGCTAACGATTTTGTCTTCCAACAAGACAATGCTCCCATACACAAATCCAAGAAAACCATAAAATTTCTCGAAGATTTCGGAATAGAAGTTTTAGATTGGTCTCCGCAAAATCCGGACTTGAACCTCATTGAGAGCTTGTGGGCCATACTCGATAAAAAAATACCGATTATCAACAGATCAAATAAAGCCATATTTTTCGATAGCTTACAACGATCAGTATACATATAACGAAGGATAAGATTGAACTTTTAGTGACTAATATTCCTAGGTGATTACAAGCGATTATTAAAGCTAAAGGAGGAAATATAAAATATTAGAGCTAAAATAAAAAGTGTGAAATATGAAAAATATGAAAATGTATCTTTTATTACTTAATTTTGTCCACATTGTTTTCATTCTATTATAGTTAATAATCATTACTTGAAATAAATCACATATTTTATAGTTTATAGTTTTATTCTATAAAACTACTAGCCAAATTTATTGATGACATACAAACTATAATATAAAGTAGAAAAATAAGAAATTGGGAAAATTGATGAAATTACAATATTTTTATATAAAATAAATAAATGTCACTCAATTTTATCCGTGACTGTATATTAGGTCAGGGAAAAGTTTCTTCGTATTTAAAAAAATTTATTTACAAAAATTTTTTTTCATTTGTTGCAAAATTTTCGTTACAATTATATCAATCGCTAGAGCAAAGTTTCAGCTGTAAGAATCTGTTTTTTAAATTGCGGTATGATGATTTTTGGAGTTATGAGCAATCAAAGATCAGAATGCTTCTTTACTTAACTCGCGAATAACTCAGGAACAAAAAATCAGGAAACAAAAATAAGAACATTTTTAAAAAATGATTTTGTAAGGAAAGCTTCAAGCTTTCACGATAGATAATTGAACATTTTCGTAAATTTTTTTTGAGCATGTGAGAGGCCCCCAAAGTGAAAAGAAAATTTTTCATCTTTTTCAGGTCGTAGTTTTTTAAATGTAAAAATTATCAAACTCACAGAAACTTAAAAAATATAGTAATCTTTCGAAAGTAGAGATTTCAAGCTTTCTTTTTTTAAATTAAAATTTTGTTCATTTTTGAAGATATTGTATATACAATTTTGAATTAAAAAATACGAAGAAACTTTTTAATATTATTTTAATTATATATTTTACAATACGCTGCTCATTATAAATTGTTTATAACAATTTGATACTTCTTATAATCAGGATAACAATAAAATTTCGGCCAATGTTAAAGTATTACCAGAGATAACACTTGAGCCACCGTTTTTGGACCAACGCTTAGCTTCATTAGATCATTTAAGAATTTCTGTCGATTCTGAAGAAGATATGAAAAAGCAGGAAAGAATAGAAAACTTGGACGCTGCAGTGACTGCTTGGCCAGCTTGGGTTTATAGACAGTACGATCCTATAAGACTTTCTTTTAGAATACGTCAGCATCTGCAATTTCTTGAAACTAGTAAGTGTTGTAAGTGTATAAATAAAATTATATTTTAATATTTATCACAATTTTTTAAATTACAATTTACATTTTAGGAGGTGGTAGTGTACCCAAAAATCCTATAGATTTGTCCTTTTGGGTCGCACAAAATATCTTAATGGATCACAATGAAAGACTCACGTTGTTAACTTATGACTGTGCTATTTCTCGATTACAAAGAGAAATAAAGTATCTTGTAGAGGTACATATAAAATAATATCATACTATAATAATTAGACTATGTGCATTTTTTATATATCGCTTTTAATATAAACATCTGTGATTTGAAGGATAAGATATACGTATGCGTTAATTGTGAATCCTTTATTGGGAGGCAGTCACATATGTTCCCGATGAATAAAGAAGGTCCACAGGGTACTTATGTCAATCCTGGTGGTGTTATACATGAAACTATAACTTTTTATCATGTTCAAGGAGTTGTACTTAACAATTCGGATCCTTCGACTGAGTATAGCTGGTTTCCAGGGTAAAATGCGACATTGTAGTATATCAGGAACATATGCGCATAATCATGCGCGAGTTTTGTTTTATTTCTAATAACAGTAATAACTATATCATTTTAGATATGCATGGACAATAGCTATCTGTAAAGGTTGTCGTCATCACGTTGGTTGGAAGTTCACAGCAGTTCAAAGTAATTTAAGGCCCAAAGAATTTTGGGGATTAACACGTAGAAGCTTGAAAAATAAAGATTTAAAAATTAAGAAAAAGAAATAAACAGAGGATTAAACATTAATATACATTAAGCATTATAATTGTCTTAGCAGTTACTAGATGGATATTCTTCGATTCAAACAAACAGCGTACAGCCACGTCGCAGGGTATTGTTAGCGAATGTCATTTATTTACAATTCTGACGTTAAAAACTATATATAGATCTAAACGTTTTAGTTAAGTTTTGATTATCATCAATAAAGTTAAAATATTAAAAAATATTACAAATTTGCGCTAAAAGTTTCTATAAAATATAGACTGTTTCCAATTTCTTATGTTAATCGAAATAAAATAATGCAAGATGTTACAAATTAAAACTGAATATTTTTTTGACATTGTCTTCAAATTCTTCGTTAGTCACATTGATATTAATATCCTTATGTTACAGATTCTCTTTTTTATAAAAAAAATTAGCCGAAATATGTTTACGAGCAATTATTAAAATTTTGTAACTAGTTGTTCTAATTAAAAAAGTCAGGTACTTGACTAAACGTTAACATTGTTAATATTTATCGCACTTTCTACAGCGCTAATTTCCATTGAGTTAGATTAATTTATTCATTTCGGGAATTAATATTACTACTATTTTTAAAATCAAATGTTTTTTTGATACTGTTTTCAAATTCTTTATTAGTCAAATTGATAAAATATCCTTATATTACAGATTTCTCTTTTTTAATTAAAAAAGTCAGATACTTAACTAAATGTTAAGGTAATTAATATTTATCGCGCACTTTCTACAGCGCTAATTCCCAAAGCCATTGAGTTTGTTACTAGATTAATTTATTCATTTGATTTTAATTTGTAACATCTTGTATTCGATTAACATAAGAAATTGAAGACTATCTGTGTTTTGTAGAAACTTTCAACGCAAATTTGTAATATCTTTTAATATAGTTTTTTAACTATTGATGATGGTCGAAATTTGACCAAAACGTTTAGATTTATATTTTTTAACATTAGAATTTGTAGAAACTTTCAGCGCAAATTTGTAATATCTTTTAATATGGTTTTAACTATTGATAATGGTTGAAATTTAATCAAAATGTTTAGATTTACATATTTTTTTAACGTCAAAATTTTTAATAAATGACATTCGCTAACAATATCCTGTGATGTGGCTGTATGCTCTTTATTTGAATTGTTTATACATTAAAGCCATCTTATAAAGATTTAATTTAGATATTCTTCAGTACATCATATTTATATACTATATTACTATTGCGCAATATATTATTTTTTTATATATCGATACAATATACATATTATTTTCAAAACGAAAGATTAACATTAATTGGTTTATAAATTAAAAGATTATATTTTATAAAAATTGCGATTTTTGTTTGTAAGAAAGTCTTCGACTCTCGAAAATCATTTAACACAGTTTTAAAGGCGAAGATAAATAAAGATTCTTTAAAATATAAGACATGTGAAGTATTAGCTATACATATTAGGTGTTGGAATTAATTCGTAGCGTTTTTTAATGAAAGAATGTTATTTATTTCACATGAGCATTAAAAAATACATTAATGAAAGTACTTCCCATCACTTGTAAAACGCTACGAATTAATTCCAACACCTAATACATACGCACAGTCTGTGTTTAGTAGAGAAACTAATCAGTGCTTAGTGATTCTTCAATATGATTAGTTCCTACACTTAGATCCAGCAAAGCACTAAAGGCAAGAACCAATCATATTAAAGAATCAGTAAATACTAACTAATTAGTTTTTAAATCGATGTGACCTTGATCTGGCCTTGGCGACGCCACCCAAGGTCAAATCAATGATACCTTCTTATGGTCCTCTCCGAACCATACAACTTTTGTAAAACATTTTTCTGTATCTACTATAGTTTTCGAGAAATCTTAATGCATTATTTAAAATGGGACACCCTATATATATATATATATATACATATATATATATATATTTAAAATACGAGCCAAATCTTAACCAATTTCTTCATCTTTAGATAATTTTATACACAAGATATCCCCCAAATATCTTATGAATAAATGAGATACTTGAAAGATATCTAGAAGATATCTCTTGGTTAAAGTTATCGACAACTTACTTAGAGGTGAAGAAATTGGCCATTAATTTTCATTCTATTATCAATGATGTATGTACAACGTCTCCATTATGTACAGATTTTCATTCTATTAACATATAGTTCTATTAACATATTAAGTTGTAAATGTATCATAATAAAAAAGAACAAAAAAAGATTCTATACAAATAAGGAAGTTAAAAATGCTAAGAATAGAACAAATTTGATTGTATTATTTTTTAATTATGAATAATTATTATGCATGACCATTTGGAGATAATATATTTTTTCTGAAAATTCTCTTAAAAACTTATTTAACATATTAATATGAAAGAAATCATTTACTATGCTTAATGTATAAAATGTACCTATACGATTTATTTGTAATTTAATTAGTTGCACTTGAACAATAGAATGATTTGTAAAAATACTTTGTATATGCAAAGAATAATTATTATATTAATAATGATATGAGTTATATATATAGATTATTATTAAGTGAGCGCAAAAATTCATGATTTATTTATTATTAAAACTTATGAATTTTTGAATTTCATAATTTTTACACACAGAAAACTATGAGCTGGACATAATGGAAAATTTTTTTCTTACTGGATCTATTACGTGCCTAAAAAAATTTTCGACGTTCTAACGTGAAAGCTTAAGGTTAATTCTACAATGTGCTGTTTGTTTTCTGTTTCTTGCTGTTTGTCTTCTTGACCAAAAAAGCAAGAGACAAACAAAAACAAACAGCAAGAAATAGGAAACAAAGAGCACATTGTAAAATTAGCCTTAAGCGTTTAAAATGTTTTTTTTTCTATGAAATTGTTTTTTAAAAATATTTCTAATGACCAATTTCTTTATTTCGATAACTTTATCCGTGAGATATCCTCCAGATATTTCTCAGATATCTCTCAGATATGTCGTTTATCCATATTTGAAATATATCTCATGGATGAAGTCATTTAGAGATGAAGAAATCGACCATAAGAATTTTTGTTAGTGACTTATCGCGGATTAAATAAAAAGAATATTTTGACTTTGACTGTTCATAATTCCGTTGAAGATCATATCATCAGGGTTGAGTAATGTTAAAAGTTAATTAATTTTAACTTAATTTATTGTAGTTATATTTTAGACTCTTAACTTTTTAACTTAATTTAGTTATATTTTATTGGTAACTATTGTAGATTTAGATTCGAAATAAATATGTTTTCGTACACACTTTCTAATTTTATTATTTTAACCAGATCACTCCAAATGTCAGATATTAGGAATGTGGTTTAGTTTTGAATGTTTTGCAAGTGATGGTATTATGTGTCGAAAACATTCCAATCACAGCTATATTTCTTAATGCTTTAATATTACTCCATGATACTAACAATAGACACAGTAAACATTGTGTTTATACCATTTAATAAATGGAGCTTCCTAAGGAGCATGCGTTGTTTTTGTTTTTTAATCAGAAGAAAACAGCGATTGAAGATCATAAAATTCTGATAAAAATTTATGGTGATATCAATGAAGACGTGAATATTGGTTCCGTCGATTCAAAAGTGGTGATTTCAATAACGACAAAAGCTGGAAAATGCAGATTTGCATTATTGGACGAAAATCCAGCACAATCCACTTCAGAACTTGTCAAAGAATTAAATGTTGATCGTACAACAATTATTGAACGTTTACGTGATATGTTTTTTTAAATAAGATTTTGAGAAAAAATCCTTAAAACTAAATCACACCTAATCACTCCTAATACAATAAAGATTCGCGAATAATTTATTTACTAATTTTGATATGTCTAAATAATTCCAATTAATTCCAACTGGTTACTACTTGTTATCAAACTCTAATTACTTAGTCTTTCTTTATACCTTTTGTCTTCTTCCTATCTCTCGCTTTTTCGCTCTCTCCGCGGTTCTCGCTCCATCCACGTACCGCTCATCTCTCCATGACGTTCTAGCTTAGTTTGCGGAATTGCCTCTAGTGCCTGTGTAGAAGCTGATTGGATGGTCGGAATGTCATCAAAAAAGCGTCCTTTCAATTTCCATTTCAATTTTGGGAATAATGAGAAGTCGAGGGCCAAATCAGATGAATACGGTGGATGGTTTAACACAGAGACTCGATTTCGAGCCAAACATTGACGGACAATCAATGAAGTGTGACTCGGTGCATTATCATGCCACAAAGAACAATTTTCT
>NW_011627377.1:46172-66265 GCF_000204515.1 Acromyrmex echinatior | reverse complement strand
AATCAAATTACGAATTCTCTGATAAATTCTCATTTTATGTGTACAGATATACTCATTATATATATATATGGATATTCATGAAAAAGAATTACATTATGTATGTGCAATGTCGTATTCATTTATTGATATTATATTATTATTACCTAAAATGACATTAGATGTAAGGAAAAAGTGCTACTACGGCTTCGTATCGATATAGTTATTAAAGTTAAAAACTGTACTTTATGTATATTATAGATTTTTAATACTGGTGATATATATTGGAACACGGGCTACACTGCATGTGTACATAATAACTGTATTTCTAAGGTCCGATTCTACAAATATAAGATTAACTTCAATTACGGTTTATTTTTTTCTCAATTCTAAAATTGGAAAACTTTCCAAAATAAATTTTACATTTGTGGAACCGATCCTAATACACGTCCCTGCTAAGATGGTAATGTAGGAAATTAATAATAAATAATAATAAATTTTCTATTATTATATAATAAATTTTCTATACAATGAATGTATATTTGTTTAGGAACGTTACTGGTAAGGAGAGACGCACGAATCATGATAAATTTTATATATATCAAAAAGTTACTTTTATTTTTACAATTACTTTGGTAATATACAAAACTCACTAAGCTCTAAATTTTCAGCAATAACGGCGATATGATCGTTCATCAAGAAATCGCATAACAGAAATCGAAGAAGCCGAGCGGATAACGCACTTTCACCACGAACGTATCGAGAACAAAGAGCCTCGGCAGAAGACTATTGTTTTATATGTAGGACGTTTTAAAATGTTCGATAAACCCAACGGTGAAATTTTATAAATTTCCTTTTTAATCTCATTGAACATTCTAGATCGTTTCTATTTGGTACATAAATTTTTTAGGTAACGCTCGCAACTCCGCGGACATCGCGATTTGACGCATAAGAGGCTGCGCTAACTCGCTGGCCGCGCCAATTTCGATTACGCAAAACTAAATATCGCGAGTTTCTCTAGCTGATCGTCGAGTTTCGAACTGATTTCTTAATAATATTAAATTCATACATTTATTTCATAAAATTATTTCCGTTGGATTTGGCATCAGTGGTTTATTCGATTAAATTTTATTAAAAGATAAACGTGCAATATTCAATTTTTAATTCTTGCGTTCAGTAAAATTGCAATTAATGTAAAATTATTTTTGAAATATAATTGAAAAAAAGAAAATAATTTCGAAGAAGAATTAAGGAAAAGAATATAATTTCTTATCCTTAATTCTTCAAATATTATATATAAATCAATCATATATTAAAGAATTTTATAACAATTGCAAAACTGCCTTCTTCGCTGAGCAAATTAAGGGGATGCTGGAGCGAAGGCTGAACTTAATAAAGATCAATATTACAGGTTTTCATTTCCAATGTATAAGATGCTTACACTCTCTGAGTTAATATGATCATGCAGGAAATTCGATCGATTAATTATCGATATTTTTTTTCCGTTTCCTATATTATCATCTTAGCAGGGACTAAAACATGTATTAGGCTCGGTTCCACATATGTAAGATTTATTTTATTTTGGAAAATTGTCCAATTTTAGAATTGAGAGAAAAATAAACCGGAATTGAAGGTAATCTTATATTTGTGGAGGCCTTAGAAATACAATTGTATTATGTACACATGCAATGTAGACCGCGTTCCAATATATATCATCAGTACTAAAAATTTGTAATATACATAAAGTACAGATTTTTAACTTTAATAGTTATATCGATATGAAGCCGTAATAGCACTTTTTCCTTACGTCCAATGCCATTTTTTAAATAACAATAATATTATCAATAAATGAATACGACATTGCACATACATAATGTAACTCTTTTTTTATTCTGTTCAATAAAAAGAGATAGATACTTATAATATTTACATTAACATGTCGACTTATATATCCAATATAAAAAATTGTATGATGTGAATACACACACACATACACACATGTATGCATTATATAAACAGATAAAATTACTCATGTTGAAATAATCATGCAGATATTATCTATTTATGCGCAATATTAGAATTTTATGTACATACATAGTATAATGTGTGTATTCACAAACATTTATAATTCTAACATTGTTATAACAATATATAAAAAAACATTAGTGAATATAAATTATAATTATATTTTATATGTATTATACTCCATTTTTTGCGTTAATGAAAAGATGTAGAAATTACTCATGTTAAAATATACAGATATTAATGATACAGATGTGTGTACTTAAATATAATACACATATAGGTAATATTATACAATATTGTAATATATATGTATATTATAATGTGTGAATAAACACACGTTACAGATAGAAATTATTAATACTAAGCTATTTATGCATTCCCTATGTTTAAATATGCAATATTAAAATTGCATGTTTACATATATAATATAATATGTATATATGTATACATAAAATTTAATTGCAATGTTTTGTATAAATAAACATAGAAAATATTTGCATGAATACCTCAGTATAAATTACTTCTAGCTCTAATTTATGTAGATACTCACACATAATAATACACATACATGCAATAGTCTAATATTGAAAAAAACAATTATTATATAGGGGACTTTAAAGCTATAAAATATATATATAACTAACATAAATCAAAGCTAATGAGGCAATGTAGATATATAATGAAAAAACTCACGTATCCAAAAAGATTATGTTACTCACAAATTGTCAATCAAAGATGAAGTGATGTAAAATTTTAATAGATAGATTTACATAAATGTAATTTTGTGATCAATTATGTATCAAAGCTTCTTGGCACGCTCTCTATCTACTAAAATTTTACATCATTTTATCTCTGGCAATTTGCGAATGACGATCTTTTTGTATTTATGAGTTTTTCGTAACATATCTGTATTGCTGAAGAGGACTCCAAAGTGAGTTGAAATGTACAAAGTAAAGAAGATATTATTTATCAGAGAATTCGTAATTTGATTATTTTTTGTAAGATGTTACATCTAATCATCTGCGTTTAACTCTCATTAGCTTTGATTTATGTTGTATGTATATTCTGATATTGAAAATATAAAAGCATAGATCACTAATATCCATATATTTGACCATAAAAAACATATCTCTTTTTATTAAACGTAGAGAAAAGATGTAGTAAAAGAAAGAAAATCACACACCTTTTATTATACGTAACAAAAAGAGATGAAGTAACTGCACACATATGTGAATATGAATTAGAAATATATTTTATGTTTTGTAATGTGTGTACATCATAATGCATGTAAAATATAATTCTAATATTCACTATTGTGTTTATATCATATCATGAAAAGCTAAGTATGAGTAACTTCTGTCTCTTCTTATTATGGGCCTTCTATAATAAGCCATTAGTCATAAATCAGAAGTCAGAAGTCAAAAATTGATCAATCACAGTTATCAATTTTTGCATCTGACTTCTAATTTATGACTGATTTATGGCTCATTATTGTAAAAGATCCATTAAACATAATAAAAAGAGATGAAATAACTACATATGTATGTGCAATGTATTTATGTACTGACAATACATGTTACATCGTAAGTTAAAATGGCATTGCGAACAAAGGAAAAAGTGCTATTACATTACACGTGCATACATGATTTCAAATACATGTTTGCATTCGATGATATATCTATGTCACAGTCAGAGTGTTCATTTAGTAAAATATATTTGTTGTAACTTGCTGTTAGTCAACGTGTATATTGACCTATAAGTGTATACATTTACTAAAACACTTTGCATATGATATACTTATATACTTATTTCATAAACGTACAACGTCGTATGAAAATTATGCATATGACTATTGATTGTGTAATGTATGTTATATATATGTATAACATATATATTATATAGCGTGTTCAAAAAGACCCCGGATTTATGAGCTGAACATAAAAGTGACTGTAACTAATCATGAAGGAATGTAAATCATGTGAATTGTACTTGTATTAGCATATATAGTAATGCTAAAATATAATGCGTGACTATATGCGTTGACCTGATTCACGTTCTACGATTCAATTACGGTCATGCTTGTGCTATAAGGCCAATAACATTTTTAGAAGAAATGCTTCAGACAAAAATTGTGAGGTTTCAAAGAAGCTATTTATTGATATTCAATTTGATCTTGGGTGATGTCTGCAGGATCTGATCAAGGTCTATATTTTTTAAATGAAACATGCTATTTTTATTGTAGACTCTAATACACAGTTATTATTGATATGTTGATTTATACGAGGATATAAATTCGAAAAATTCTCGATTTAATATAGAAATGATCCCACAAATGTCAAAGTGCCATAATTTTAGAAAAGTTTGATCCTTTACAGGATTACTATTAAAATTTCAGACAGTATGTTAGTTACTTTAGTTTCTTTGTTTCGGTCGTGTCAAGCAATCAGCTTTTGATTCCATCACCATACATTTATTCATATTTCTTCAATTGCAGTTCAACTTTTGTCGCGCGGAAGTAGTATTATATAATTTCTAGAAGTTTTATGGTTCCGGCACACCAGCGCGATGTTCGCGCGCGACACGCAATATCCAATGAGAATATATCTTTAGAATGAAAACATCGGTAAAGCTGTATACTCATATCGCGTGTCACGCGCGACGAACATCGTATTGGTGTGCCGGAAGCATTGCAAGAGATTTGTTCGCGTCGTATACTCCAAATTAACCCAGAGAGCACTTGGATCACAGAGGTGGCGGTTGGAACAGTTGCATTCATGTGCTCCAATGTTCAGTAATAAAACGGATTTAGGACAAGTGAGATAGTCACCTAACCTAATCCGTGAGACTACTCGAACGGATCGGATGTGTCTTGTTTCGTTTCGGATATTTTGTGTTACTTCGATTATTTGAAAAGCGTTTTTATACAAAATAAATGCGTTTTTAATAAATATAAAAGTTATATTATATTTTTATATTATATTATATTTTATTGTATTAATATTATTTTATTTTATTTTTTTAATTTTTCTAATTTTATTTATTTTATTTATTTATTTCATTTATTTATTCTTCTTATTTTATTAATTTTATTTTATGTTTTATTTTATTATTTTATTTTATTAATATTATTGTATATTACATTGTTATATTATATTTTTATATTTATATCAAAAACGCATTTATCAAATGCATTTTTTTATTTTATTTTATTATTTTATTATTTTATTTTATTAATATTATATTATATTGTTATATTATATTTTTATATTTATATCAAAAATTTATTAAATGCGTTTTTATATAAAATGAATCTGAAATACTTTTTTTGATACAGTACGTTTTCAACCATTACGCATGCGTGCGTACATACCCCAATCATACTACTTTTCTGAAATGAGGCAAATGGAGCGTGCTCTTAATTGATCTATGGAGTATGTTCAACGCGAACATCTAGTCGCCATATTGGTTCCGGTGACACGAACATATTGGAGCGTGTTGGGCATGTTGGAGCATACGACACGAACAAACTTAAGGTGAGGCCGACTTAAAAATATATGGCTCTTGCACACTGGACGCGGAAACGTTTACCGCGCGGCAAAATGTGATGCAGTAGCCAATAAGATTATAGCTCCTAATATTCATTGGTTACCGCGTCTTTTTTGTCACGCGGCAAGCGTTTTCGCGTCTAGCCGTCCAGTGTGCAGAAGCCAATATTCTCATACGCCCGGATTCTCATATGAGCAACAGTGCTTTGATACAGAGCGCTGATTGATGAAAAACTTATGGGGGTAAAATTTACCTCCATCATTCGTTTTTCACCAATCAGCGTTCGATGTCAAAGCGCTGTTATAAAGATTCGGGCTAATTCAACCATGGGACGCTCTTTCTATCTACAAGTCTATGATCGCTACATTGGATACTGGTCATCTGCCTGCAGAAGCCATTAAATAAAAAAAGAAGAAAAAGAAGGAAATCCAATTTATCCAACGGAATTAAACGGGATTTAGAGAAGAAGAATTATATTGGAAGAATTTATTATATATATAAATAAATCGGTTTTGAATAATCACGAAATGATTTTTGCTTCTGTTTTGCAAAGAGTTCCAATAACGTGTGCCGGCAAATCATATTTTCGAACTATTAGTAAAAGTTCCGATAAATCTATAAATATTAACGTGATGAAAGAAAATGACTTGGTAAGGGCACGTATTGACAACTAAAAATTGATTATGTGAGGTTAACTATAGATTTTTTGAAACATCATGTCGAATTAAAAATTAAAATAATTATAAAGTAATATATTTCAGTAAAAAATTTATTGCATGTTTATCTTTTAATGAAATTAGATTCATTTGATGCGTTTTTGTATGAAATGAATGAAGCTGGCAGAAAAATGTCGTTCTGCCCCGCAAACCGAGATATTAAGCATTAAAGTTGACGACTATTCAGGTTAGGAAATCTGTCACATTGATGGCATAGAGGATTACACAAATACTCTATTTTAAAAACAAATTCTCTGCTTTAAAAACACGAATTCTTTGCTTTAAAAATAGAAATAAATAATTCTAACGAACATGGTTTCTAAATCAAATATAAAAAAAGGAACATGGCACTCCAACCATAGCACTGAATATTGTTTGTGAAATTTAATTATTCATTACATTAATAAAAAATCTTTAAACGTTTCGGCCACAATCTGGCCATCTTCAGTAAATCACAAATATTAGTAAAACGCAGAATTTACATATATCTGATTTACATTGAATTCAGTCATCGTATAATATAAGTATGTCTAAATGTGTTCTTTCATCTTATTAAGGCATCGTACAACAATGTTACAACGCCAATTATCATGTTACAAGTTATGTACAGAACAAGAATTTCCAAATTCTAATTTAAAAATTAAACTATTCATTAATAACTTCTAGTCAATTTTATGAGAATTGAATCATTACCTGTTTCACAAAAATGATTAATCTTAAGCACTTCCCTCACGCAGAAATTTCTCGTGACATTGTGTATTGTTATTCGTTATATCATATGTGTTATTGCTATTTATATATATGTCAAAAATTTAGATTGTTCTAGAATTATTAAGTGTGAGAGAGAAAAGGCAGATAAACAACAGGCAAACTTGTGTCACTTTGCTTATTAATACTACTTATTTGGCTTTTTATGTATATCATTTCAGAAATTCTTTTAAATAATGATTGTTCCGTATTCTAAAATTCTAATATTATCCCAATCCAATTCAATGCATCTCATTCAATTGGTGGCGTGAAACTACTGACATCTCAGAGGTTAATTCGTATCATGAAAGACTAAGGTTTACAGTTGACTTTGATGAAAATGGGATTAATTTTTTATGTGTTAAACTAATGAGACAAGAAGGAAGAATCATCTTTGATGTTTATAAAAAACCTATTAATTCAGGGAGATATTTGAATTATTATTCGAATCATCATTAGTGCATAAAAGGGGTGTAATATAGTCTTTAATATTGCTTACAAACCTATAAACAAATTGAATAAATTTATTAAAACGAGAAAAGATCGTTTGTGTAAAGAGGACCATTGTGGAGTGATTTATGAGATAAATTGTCTAGATTGTGAAAAAAAGGAAATTAAAAACTCGAAAAGAACATAAGGTTGACATAAGAAGATCCACCTCTGAGATGTGGTTTCACGTCACCAATTGAATGAGATGCACGAATTAGATAATATTAGAATTTTAGATACGGAACAATCATTATTTAAAAGAAGAATTTCTGAAATGATATACATAAAAAACCAAATAAGTATTAATAAGCAAAGTGACACTGAAAGTGTCAGTTGCCTGATATGATTTATCTGCCTTTTCTAAAGAAAGATCTCTCTCACACTTAATAAATAATTCTAGAACAATCTAAACTTTTGACACATATATAATAGTAACACATATGGTATAACGAATAACAATACACAATGTCACGAGAAATTTCCATCTGCGTGAGGGAAGTGCTTAAGATTCATCATTTTGTCTGTAAAACAGGTAATGATTCAATCCTCATAAAATTGACTAAAAGTTATTAATGATAGTTTAATTTTTAAATTAGAATTTGGAAATTCTTGTTCTGTACATAACTTGTAACATGATAATTGGCGTTGTAACATTGTTGTACGATGCCTTAATAAGATGAAAGAACACATTTAGACATACTTATATTATACGATGACTGAATTCAATGTAAATCAGATATATGTAAATTCTGCGTTTTACTAATATTTATGATTTACTGAAGATGGCCAGATTGTGGCCGAAACGTCTAAAAATTTTTTATTAATGTAATGAATAATTAAATTTCACAAACATTATCCAGTGCTGTGGTTTCATGCTTCTTTTTTTATGTTAAAAATAGAAATTTTCTGCTTTAAAAACAAATTATTTTCTATATAATTTTCGTTTTTACAATAAAGAATTTGTTTTTAAATCAAAGAATTTGTTATTTTAAAACAGAAAATGTATTTTTAAAGCAGACAAATAACTAACCAAGCAAATTCTTTGCTGTAAAACAAAAATTATATAGAAAATTTGTTTTTATAACAAAGAATTTTTATTTTTAAAGCACAGAATTTATATAATTTTTTGAATTAGAAAATATTTATTCCAGCCTCACAACTCTTGCGTCCCTTTGTATCATCATTGTGAGATTTCCTAATCTGAACAGTCATCAGCTTTAACACTTATGATCTGTTTCCTGTTCCTGTACTAAACTGTTCTAGAACTCTCTTGCTTTAGACAAATATCAAATGTATATCAAATGTATCTCATTTTAAGTTCCAAAAGTATACATTAAATCAGACAAAAAACAGACTTTTAGACAAACAAGAAACAGAAAACAAAAAGCACATTGTAAAATTAATAATATCTCTCTTAATATCTCGGTTCGCGAATCAAAGCGACACTTTCTTTCTGTCAGGTTCGTTTATTTCATACAAAAATCATATGAGATTAATTTCCTCCAAATCCGGTGAGTAAGCCCTTTATATAATTACCCTTATCTGTTTTGAATGTTTTTATATGTATTATATATGACATTTGTATCTTTTTTATTTGTAGCCAATCCAAATTGAAAATCCTTATGTGAAAGAAAAGCAAGAGTGTATTCTTTGTAGATTAAACATTGAACCAGATTATAAAAATGTAAGGTTACTTTCTCAATTTCAAAGTCGATATACAGGCAGGATATATGGAAGACACATAACTGGATTGTGTAAACACAAACAGATGAGATTAGAACAAGAAATTGCAAAGGCTCAAAGTGCAGGTATAAATATATATGTTTTTTTTTACATAACTAACATTCATTCTATCCCTTGCGAACTGATAGTATCTCAACAGAATTTTTAATATAGCTATTTCATAAGTTCTTTTGTGATGGTTTTCTTTTCATTTACTTGTAATATTGTGTTTCCTTACTGAAAAAAATCACGTCACAAAGTTACATAACGAAATCATGTATTTAAGACAAATAAATTACATAAAAGATTATTCCAAATCAATATGTGATTTTTTAAATAAGTAATTTGAAAAATCATATGATAGAAATAATTTCAGTCGCCATGTGACTTTATAGTTACCAAATTTTAAATGATAGAAATAGAAAAAAAACATATAACTTTTCAAATTATGTGATTGTAAAAATATATTGATTTAGAATAACCTGCTATGTGATTTATTTGTAAATTACATGATTTTATTATGTATTATAATTTTGTAACGTGATTTTTTTCAATAGGGATTTAGTAAACTTGACAATTTGGTGTTTTGTGACGGTGTTTTGGACAAAGTATACGCAGGACAATGTGCCACATATAAAAACAAGATTTTAACAATTCAACTTTTTGTAAAAATTATACTACGAATTTTATTTAATTTATCGATGCAGATCATTAGTTTGATTAAGTTTATTATGTATTATGCACAGGGCTGGGTATGTATTTGAAATACTTTTATTTAAAACACACTATTTGCAATACAAGCGTATTTTGTATTTTTTATTTTAGCGGATCACATAAAAGTATTACGTATTTTGTATTTAAAATGTATTTAAAAGATTGAAAGCTTTTTGTATATCTTGTAACTTGTAATTCAAATAATAAGGTTGGTTATCAATGTTAGTATTTAGACTTGAAAGACTTTCATAATCTTTTGTTATTAATACTGAAATATAAAATACAAAATACTTTTACATATTCCCATGAAATACAAAATACAAAGTATTTTGTACTCCGAACAAACACAAAATACAAAATATAATTGTCTTATCAATACTGTTTTTTAAATAAAAGTATTTCAAATACATGCCCTGATTATGCATCAATTGAATTTCATTAATTATTAGAAGAAAGGCCCCTATATTATGAGATATCGAGTTCTATAAGCAGAATTAAAAAAAATAAAAAAAAATAAAATAGATCATTTTGAAGGGAATTTAATAAGCTTTAAGATAACTTTACATAAAATTTAATTGAAATTCCATTTTTTATTAATTAAAGAAATGTAAAAAGTGAGCAATCGCAAAGTTATTATAAAAAATTATGCTTCTAATATTGACGCCCCGAGAAATCGCGAGTAAAACGCAAAGTATATCAGTATTGTAATTAAAAAACTTTATTTAATGTTTCTAAAATACAAACAAACATAGCCAGCGTACGCGAAAAATGAGCATGCGATACACCTATTATACTCAGAACTTATTTTCAGATAGTTAGAATCAATCATCGCCGATAGGCACTCGTTCATTCTGGTTGTCTTTTTTTTTATTATTGTATAATATATTTTATTTGTATTGTACAATATATTATATTTGTACAATAACATTTATACTTTAGCAATGATTTTCACTATACATAGGAGCATGAGTTATTTCGTATTAGGAATATCCTGGGTATCTTATACAGGGTCCGGCAAAATGATCTCCCACATTTTAATCTTTAATAAAAACGCCATTGTAAATGCTATTTAGATTTTATTTTTATTAACTGAAAATTTATGCTATGTCATTTGTTTTTATTGAGTTTTGAAAATTACAGAGTCCAAGTGGCGACCATTTTTTTCGATACACATTCGAAGCTGATTTCTAAAAGTTTCCATCACTCGAGCAATAATTTGAGGCGATATTCCTGTAATTTCTTGGCGTATTGCTGCTTTCAATTTGTCAATGGTTCGGGGGTGGTGTTGAAAAACCTTCGCTTTCAGGTAGCCCCAAAGGAAAAAGTCGCATGGGGCAAGATCGGGTGAACGCGCAGGCTACCCAACGTCTCCACGTAACGAGATTACGCGTCCTGGAAACATTTCCCTTAAAACGTCCATTGTCCTTCTTGCCGTATGAGCCGTAGCTCCATCCTGTTGAAACCACACATCCGAATGTTCAAGTTCTCTAAGTTTTGGTTCCAAAAAATTGCGTAGCATGTCGACATATCGATCGGCAGTTACGGTAACCGTCACGCCTCCCTCTTCAAAAAAATAGGGACCCCAAACGCCAACAGCACACCAAACGGTAACAAATGGGCTGTGAAGTGGCCTTTCATGAAGCTGCCGCGGATTCTCTGGTGTCCAGTAGCGAAAATTCTGTTTATTCACACAGCCAGACAGATGGAAATGAGCTTCGTCACTCGTTATTAAAAGAGCATTTTGTGGGATGTTTTGAAGAATATCGTTGGAGCATGCTCTGCGATTTTCCCGTTCACTAAGTTCTTGCACGATCATCATTTTATATGGGTGGAACTTCAGATCGGCGTGTAAAATTCTTCTCACAGAACGATCTGACAAACGCAAAGCAGAGGCATGTTTAACAGCTGAACGGCTAGGAGATCGTTCAACTGCTTCTCTTACAGCTGCAACATTTTCAGGTGTCCGAACACTTCTGGGTCTACCAGTTGATTTTCTTTTTAAAGCTGAACCTGTAGCTCTAAAATTTGAAACCCACAACAGTATTGTTTTGCGATCTGGAACTGGAGCATGTCTACCAAGCGCGAAGTGAGTACGAAAAGTTCTTTGCGTCGTAATCACAGATTCGTTACTTTTCATAAATGTTTCGATAACGAAGATACGATGCTCGCCCGTCCAATTCATGACGACAACTGTATTACGATTTTCACCCCTTATGGTTTTACGATCATCAAATCTAACTTCTGTAATTAAACAATTCAACATATCCCGTATTTTTCTATGAGTATGACTTTCTATGAGTATACTCTATTACTACATGAATAATTTATTGCCAAATATTTATTTATTAAATAATAAACAAGGTTTAAATATACATCTCAATGAACTTTGAAGACAATTCCAAATTCTAAAATCTTGTTTTACAATGACTACAAGCATGATCTAATAATGAATTTTCTATTAAATAGTTTTCAATCCAAGAGCAATAAATTCATGGTGGAACCAATAGATAGCGTTTATTAGTTTAGCAGAAACGCCGATATTTCATATTAGGCGCCTGTCCCATAATAGGGGGCTTTCTTTTATATACTAATGACAATCTAAATCTTGGTCGAAACGTATATGGTGTTATTAACTTTTAAACAGCACACTTATTTTCAATACCTTTAAACAACACATTTGTGTCCGACCTAATTTAAAGACTCTTAAAGTGCTTAAAAAATTCTATTAAAATTCACACATGTTATAACTGTTGTGTGTTTCGCGGGTGTTCTCCGTGTCTAGATCCATTCTTGAAATGCCAACGTTTCGTGAGCCTTGCAGTCCACTTCATCAGAGCGAGGAGCAGCCTGATACTGCTTAGTCTGATATTGCTCAGTCCTGATATAGTAAAAGAAATGTTGGATATAGTTCCGAATGACTCCTGCTCACGATTAACTTGAAATTTTGTATTAGGTGTACAATTTTGCTTCCGCCGTTTTTTTTTTTCGAAATTCCAGGCTTTATTATAAAAAACTGGTTATACATTTATGATTCAAAGTATTGTCCATCGCTGGGCACTACTTTCTCCCATCTTTCGGGCAACGTACGAATCTCGCGTCGAAAAAACTGGTCATCTTTTGAGGCGATTCACGAATCGATCCAATTTTTTACTTCTTCATAAGACCGGAAGTGCTGGTCAGCCAGGCCGTGTGTCATTGATCGAAACAAGTGATAGTCAGAGAGAGCAACGTCTGGAGAATACGGCGGGTAGGGTAGGACTTCCCATTTCCAAGTATGTCTTTACCACTTTTGCAACATGGGGTCGAGCATTGTCATGCTGCAAAATCACTTTATCGTGTCTCTCGTTGTATTGCGGCCGTTTGTCTTTCAATGCTCGGCTCAAACGCATCAATTGCGTTCGATACTGATCGTCTGTGATTATTTCAGTCGATTTTAACAGCTCATAATACACTATGCCGAGCTGGTCCCACCAAATGCAGAGCATGACCTTGGAGTCGTGAATATTCGGTTTGGCCATCGACGTGGAAGCATGGCCGGGAACTCCCCATGAACTGTTCACAAGCAAACAAACGTCGTTCAACATCTCTCGGCTTCAACTCGTACGGCACCCAATTTCCTTGCTTCTGAATCATTCTCATGACTTTGAGGCGTTTTGAAATGGCTTGTTGAGTCACTCCCAATGATCGTGCCAATTCTTCTTGATTTTAACACGAGTCTTGATCAAGTAATGTCTCCAATTCTGCATCTTCGAAAACCTTTTCTCTTCCACCGCTATGCCTGTCTTCGACGTCAAAATCATCGTTCTTGAAGCGTTGAAACCACTCACGATATGTTCTTTCACTATTAGCGGCCTCACCATAAGTATTTGAGAGCATTCGATGAGGCTCAGCTGCAGATTTCTTCATATTGAAGCAGAAAATTAAAACCTCCCACAAATGACGAGAATTTGGCTCGTAAACTGACATTTTCAATCGAGAATAACTTTATGATGCAGACACAAATCGACTAATGTTTCTATGGGGTTATGTTGACAGATACCCAAGTTTATTGTATGACGTCTATGATCTATTTCGACTACCACTTACCGCTAAAGCCATCTATAGAAAAACGATGGAAACAAAGTTGTATATCTAATACATATATTTTACTCAATGTGAGAAATAAAAAACACATAGTCTCAATTTCGGAGAATAAAAAAGAAATTTTATTATTTTATTATTTGTTTTTGAACTTTTCATTTTGGTAGATCTCGTTTCGCGTGGAAAGTCCGACGCCCCTTGGCAAAGGTGGAGTGAGAGCCGCTTTGAGTGGAAAGTCGTTTTTAAAGCAGAGAATTTATTTTACAGTAGAAATCATATAAGAAAATAATAATGTTTTTAAGGCTCCTGACTACTCAGTCAAGAATTCTGCGTTGACGGTGGCGACACAGAATCAGACGACGGTCTAGTGAAACCGGTAGCCATACACACACGAACCCATGTCCGTGTGCTCGCCTGCGGTGCACCAAGACTGAACAAGGCAGCGAGGTTTCTCATACTAATCACTTGTTTCAAGTGATCGAAAATGCTTTCTTGGCAATCTCGGCTACTCGGCGACCCTAGGCATTAATAAGGGGCATCGTAAATAACATATAAGTTTTAATAAATTGTAGTAATAGTGTACCCCTTCCCTTAATCCAGAATAGTATAAATCATGTTAAAACGCAACAGTTACGAGATACTTTACGAGATACTTAATTGTTCACGATTTTTCATGCGCGTTATATAGTATACTTCTTTATAAATTCGAATAGCAAGAATAATTCAATAGAAGTAGAATTTTACCGGAAAAAAATTATAAACCAGCCTTTCTGTACACGAAAGTCTCGAAAGGTCATCAGAAAAGAAATACGTATGTTTGAGACTTGTGAAATATGCGAAAAAAAATCGAATTGCAAAAAGCACATTTTTCGCTTATAAAACGAAAGATATTGATTATATGAAAAAAATCGGTACAAAAAAAGTAGATATTCAAAATAACTACAAAATGAGATGTGGAACATTAAAATCGATCTATTAGTTCAGTAGAAAAAAAAAATAAAAAACATCTTTTGGTGAAAAAATCCTTTTCTTCACTCGCTCTCTGTTCATTGAGATTTAAACGCAAACCTTTGAAATTCTCGTAAAATGTAGTCCTCGTAATGACGAACAATTCTAGCCCTGAACAAGCCTGAAATGTTCATTAGTTTTTGCAAAAAGCCACTTGTTCACTAAAAACTTGTCTATGGAAAATTTAATTTCTTCATCTTTGAACAGTCGCAATTTACAGGGGTGATTTTTCTTTTTCAAGAGTTGCACTATCACATATACTTAATAACAAAACGATTTTTTGCAGTTAAATTATTATAAAACGACTTTAAAAAATATCTTCAAAAAAACGGAAATAATTTCGTTAATATGCATCACATTAAATAGCCGTGTGAAACATTCGAAATGTGACATTTTTATGAATTTAAAAAAAAATTACCCTCTGATTATTAAGAGCCAAGATAGCAATTTTTTTACAAAAAAATCACTGTGGTTCTAGTTTTTAAGATTAAGAGTTCCGTCTGGCATCAATTTATCAAGGAAGAATTGAATTTGCTGTTAAAAAAATCTCGAATTGTAACCATGAAATTGTTAGTTAAGAAAATTTCTTCTTGAATTTTTATTTTTTCGGTTTATTACTAAAAAATCACGTTTGAGTATGGAACGCATGTCTAATTAACAAATTTAAGTCACATTAACTGTGTTTCTTTATTTAATATGCTGTAAAAAGTATCGAATTAGACAATTAAATGTACGGAATTATTAGTACAAAATTATTTTTGTGAATTTAATTGCAGATGCAAATATGACATATATAAACAAATAATTAATAAGTAATTTGTCAAATATTAGCGTAAAGCTAACAGCTGTTAAAGATATAACACTAACCTTCGCAAATATAAAAGTAAATTAGTGTTATATGAAAAATATATTTTGCAACTATATTCAACAGTTACACTAACATTTAGCAAATTAATTATTTTATAAAAGTAATAAGGTTCAATAAATTAAAATAAATAAAAAGACAAAGGGCTACGAGCCTAAAACAATCATCATGAATTAACAAATTTGTTAACAAAATTGTTACAAAAATATTAAATAGTTAAAAAATAAAATAAAACATATCATGAATTTAAAACATGAAATTTAATTTGACCGTTAGCAAATAAACAACACAAACGTTTTGATCCCTATTGGATCATTTTCAATGTAACACAAAAATAACAATGGAAATGTTATATGGATAAAATATATAAAAATTAATTAAAAATTCACTCTCGGATGTAGTATCAACTATAAATCCCGCTCCAAAATAAAATGAAAATTATATTATACAATAGTTGTAGTTGACAACAATGTGTTCGGATTGTGTATGTAGAATAAGAACGAACATGTTTCTATTAGCAAATACAAAATGTAATAATAAATTACGATTGGAATAAAAAATAAAAATAATAAAAAAAGTACAAATCAAGTCGCAAATAATAAAATTAAAATTAAAAGAAAGAGGCAAAAATTATTTTTGATATTATAAGATATATACATTAGAGTTATTAATGTCGATAGAGAAAGTGTAAAGTGCTGTCATTCATTATATATATATATATATTGAGTTTAGTATAGATAAGTTGAGAATAAATACCTTATTATGTGTGTTAAAATGATATGTTATCTATTGAAAGTGATCATCTCTCTAGGAAGCTAAGAGATAAAGTAAAGTACACGTATAAAGATAGGAAGGTTGAAATGGTAAACTAAAAAGGAAGGAGAACATAAGAAGGAGAAAATAAAGTAGAGGGAAGAGAAAGTGGGGAGAGAAGAAATGGATAGGAAAAGAATGCAGTTAAGAAGGAGAAAGAGATTCAATGATCTGTGAGTAAGTTTCAGGTAAAGATTCGGTATCATTTTGTTTATTAAGACCCTGTTTTTGTCTTTTAATATGAATCATTTCAGACACCAATCTCTTATTATAAGAAGATTCACAGTCTAAAATTTTCACATCGTTCCATTTAAAATTATGATCAAATTCGATGATCAGTTATGACTGTAGGAGAACCCGTCTTCTTCCTAATGTCAGAGATATGTTCGTGTAATCTCGTACTCAATTTTCTTTTTGTCTGACCAAACATAACTCGCCTCACAATCGTCACAGGAGATCTTATAAACAACATTCTGATTGGATAGGAAATCAAGCTTATCTTTTCCTCTTTTTACAAAACTTTTTAATGTGTTGGGAAAAAGGCTAATTTACAATGGAACATACTGGAAATAGGAAGGAAACTTTCGGAAATAGATTTGACGTAAGGAATCGTAAAATATTTGTCTTTCTCACGTGAATTATGTGTAATATATTTATGTATATGAAACTTTAATCTTCGTTCGATTGTAGAGAAGATAAAAGAGAGAGGATAACAATTATTTAAAAAAATATGAATAGCATCTATCAGATTTTTTTGTTGGAACCATGGATGTGATAAGAGGATAATTTTGTCAATGAAGCTGATAATAATGCCTTTTTGGCAAAGAGGATAATTTGAATAGAAATTAAGGAACCTTCCCGAAAACGTCTTTTTATGATAAATATAATTCTCTAATTATCTATAACAAGCATTGTATCAAGAAAACTTAATCTGCCATTTGTACCAACCTCTAAAGTAAACTACAATCTCGTATGTAAAGAATTAAAAATATTTAAAACGTCATTGATAGTATCAGATGGAAGTGCAAGAATGACATCATCAACATATCTAAAGTAAAACAATGGTTGTACTGACAATTTTTTAAGTGCTATTTCTTCTATCTTGCATTACAATAACCGGTGAACCTATTGGAATACCTGTTTGTAAGTTCTGTTATTAAAAGCAAAAAAAGTTGAATCTAAAATAAATCTAACTGCAATAATGAATTCGTTTTTTGAGATGTTTGTCTTCGCCGAAATGTAAACATCTCCTATCGATGCTATTTAATGCTAGCTCAACAAGAATATTAATAAAAAGAGATACTACATCTAACAAAGCCAAAACATATTCAGAATAAAAAGCAGTACTATTTAAATGCTCAACCAAATGGAAACTGTCTTTAATGTAACTAGGAGCTTTTAGGTATCACAGTACTATCACTAATTAAATTATGCAAAAAAAGAGAAAGATAATATAATGGACTGTTAACAGATGACACAATCACTCTCAATGGGTTATCATCCTTATGTATAATATTTTGGTCAAACCAGCTCTAGGTATAACATCATCAGTTGTAAGCAATCTACGATATGTTTGTTCAATAAACTGATCACGCTTCCATCAAACTACGTAAATCTTGAGTCAATTTCTTACTTGGATCTTTATTGACCATCGCGTAAGTGTTAGTGTCTGAAAGAATCTCCTTCATTTTTGATACGTAGGTGTCCTTGTCAAGAGCAACAGTAACACTACCTTTATCGGCATTTGTGATAAATATATTGGGATGGTTATTAATAAATCTTTTTGTTATACATAACCATTCCAAAATCAGTTTGTTAAAAGTAGGAGAAGAAAAATTGTTATGGAATCTATTGAATATTGGGAAAGAATTATTCCTAACAAAGTTAATGATATTAGGACGACCAATTATATTATTTTCAATGTGTTTTATAAATTCAATCAAGGTACTGTCTTTATTATCTTTATTGATAGGAAGCCCAAATTTTTCACCGAGTTGTAACAAGTTCTCTTTCTCCTTTTCTTTTTGTAAAAAAAGTTGATAATATTCGAGTAAAAAATTATTAAAGACCAATTTTCGACAATTTTTAGCAATTAATATCTTGTTAATTATTACGAAAATTGTAAAATGGTAGAGTACTTTTTTTTTTAGTTTAATCCATTCTGCGAAAGATTTATCATTATTTTCCAAACACCCTGTATATAAGCAGCTCAGCAGTCTATAAAAATCCATAATAATGTAAATTATACCTTAACATTAGAACTGCAATTAGTTCAAGGAATATTATTTTGAAATAAAAATCTCAAAAAAGAAACCGTGAGTAAATAATACGCATAAAGGACCACATTAGTAAAATGCCAGTTTAGTAATCTATTGGAAAAATAATGGATTTCTTTTTACTACACCTAATATTTATGTGACACTTTATTGTAATACACTCAAATTTAAGAAAAATGAGGAAGTAGGTGTAACTAAATGCTAAAATGTATCTCAGAAATACTCTTTCGAAATACTTGAAGGTAAAAATGCGTTATAATAAAATATAATAAATATATATTTAAAAGGTGTTTTTTTTAAACATGATTTTTTTCTAAAGCTGTTTAAAACATACAGGGTGATCCAAAAGTATGGAAACGGCCAAATAACTGTGTGGGAATGCACTTTGGGGAAAAAAGTTTCATACAAAAGTCTTAGGTTTTTTTCCTAGCTATTCAATCGTGACCTGAGATTTGACCTTGACCGTGACCTTGAATGTTATTTCAAAGTCAAATTTACTTTTTTAAATAGGAACACATGTTTTTGACCACAGGAATGGAAACAGCGCAAAATTTTACGTCCGCCTGTGACTTTGATCATGACCTTGACCATGCCCTTGAAGGTCAGTTCAACGTCAAGTTGACATTGTCAATAGAAATTCCTGTAAATTGGTATCTATGGGTTTTCGGGGTCGCTGATTACGATTTTGAAGTCGATTTTCAAAAATTCAAGATGGTGGATCCAATATGGCTGACGAAATTTGAAAAACTATTGAATTTTTCTTGAAATTGGTATCTGGGGGTTTTCGTGGCAACTGATTACGAATCTGAAGTCCGTTTTCAAAAATTGAAGATGGCGGATCCCATATGGTGGACGAATTAAAAAAAAAATTATTGAATTTTCCTTTAATTTGAATCTAGGAATGTTTTGTGTTGCTGATAACGTCTAGGATCTGCTATATCTGAAAAAGTAAGGTACACCCAGGATGTGTCACGGTGAGACTCCTAAGTATTTTTTTTTAGCGATTTACATCCCATTTTTTTTTAACTTTTTTTATTTTGTTTTTTTTTGTTTTTAAAATTTTTTTGTGTTTTTTTTATTTTCTTTTTATTTTTTATGATGAAGTGAGCACCCAGC
>NW_011627377.1:34587-45631 GCF_000204515.1 Acromyrmex echinatior | reverse complement strand
ACCAATTTGCAGAAAAATTCAATAGTTTTTTCAAATTTCGTCAGCCATATTGGATCCACCATCTTGAATTTTTGAAAATCGACTTCAAAATCGTAATCAGCGACCCCGAAAACCCATAGATACCAATTTACAGGAATTTCTATTGACAATGTCAACTTGACGTTGAACTGACCTTCAAGGGCATGGTCAAGGTCATGATCAAAGTCACAGGCGGACGTAAAATTTTCCGCTGTTTCCATTCTTGTGGTCAAAAATATGTGTTCCTATTTAAAAAAGTAAATTTGACTTTGAAATGATATTCAAGGTCACGGTCAAGGTCAAATCTCAGGTCACTATTGAATAGCCAGGAAAAAAACCTAAGACTTTTGTCTGAAACTTTTTTCCCCAAAGTGCATTCCTCCACAGTTATTTGGCCGTTTCCATACTTTTGGATCATCCTGTATATAAAACATTAAAAACATGTTTTAAACAAAAAAAACTGAATGTTTTGTTTTTTTTTAAATACGTTTTCTATCAACCCTGCGTCCCTCACTACGCCCGGCGCATTGTTTCGCTCGCGTTCTTCAACTTTCCAATGGTTTTAAACAAACTTTTTCGGCAGTAAAAAATTCGAGAATTTTTTAACAGCAAATTCAATTCTTGATAAATTGTTGCCAGACGGAACTCTTAATCTTAAAAACTAGAACCACAGTGATTTTATGCAAAACAAATTGTTATCTCGGCTCCTAATAATCGGAGGGTATTTTTTTTTTAAATTCGTAGAAAATGTCAGATTTTGAATGCTTCATACGGCTATTTGATATGATGTATATTAACGAAATCATTTCCATTTTTTTGAAGATATTCATTTTTTAAGTCGTTTTATAAATTTAACTGCAAAAAATCGTTTTGTTATTAAGTGTATGTGATAGTGCAATTCTTGAAGAAGAAAAATCACCCCTGTAAATTGCTGTGCAACTGCTCAAAGATGAAGAAATTAAGTTTTCCGACAGGTTTTTAGTGACAAATAGTTTTTTGCAAAAACTAATGAACATTTCAGGCTTGTTCAGGGCTAGATTTGTTCGTCGGCGGCTACGGGGGCTACATTTTACGAGAATTTCAAAGTTTTGCATTTAAATCTCAATGAACAGAGAACGAGTGAAAAAAAGAACTTTTCCATCAAAAGTGTTTTTTATTTTTTTTCTACTGAACTAATAGATCGATTTTAATGTTCCATGTCTCATTTTGTAGTTATTTTGAATACCTACATTTTTTTATACCGATTTTTTTTCATACGATTCATTTTTTTTCAATCAATATCTTTCGTTTTATAAGCGAAAAACGTGCTATTTGTAATTATTTTATTCGGTTTTTTTCGTATATTTCACAAGTCTCAAGTTTCAAACATTTCTTTTCTGATGGAGACTTTTCTTTCGAGACTTTCGTGAAGAGAAATGGTTTATAATTTTTTTCCGGTAAAATTCTACTTCTACTGAACTATTCTTGCTACTCGAGTTCGAAGGGGAGATATACTATTTATATAACACGCATGAAAAGTAAACAGTTAAGTCTCGTAAACTATTGTGTTTTAATATAATTTATACTATTCTGGATTAAGGGGAGGGATACACTATTACTACAATTTATTAAAACTTATATGTTATTTATGATGCCCCCGCCCCTTATTGATGCCTAGGGCCGCCGAGCGGTCGAGATTGCCGAGAAAGCATTTTCGGTCGCTTGAAACAAGCGACTAGTGTGAGAACGAGTTCGCTATCTCATTCACTTTCGGCGCGCTGCAGGCGAGCACGTACTGTGGGCTCGTGCTTGTTTGTGTGTTACAGCGCCGCATCACGATAAATGGACGAAGTTATAGGCGTGGAAAAGTGACGTTTTGACGGTGAATTTATGTTGCGTGCTCTTTCGTTATTATTTGCTTAATTGTGAAAATGTGACTTGTCTCGTACTTATCAAAGTCGTAATTATCGATGAAAACTAAAGTTATCCTAGAATTTTATATGTAAAAGCATATATTTTACTCGTTTTAACAGCTGTCGGACTGTGTGTTTCTGCCCGAATATAGGGCTTACTTTATGTGCCTTTTACGACCATTTGCTGACTGTCAAGGAAGGAAAAAACAGTGTTTATTAATTTTTACAAGTATTTTAAAGTAATCTCATTATTTCATTTCATCCAAATTGTCTTTATTTAAAAATGGCACGCAACATAAATTAACATATCATTCCTCGTTTCTGAAGACACGATTCCAACATGGCCGCCGCAGGTAGTCAGGAAGAAAAATTAAAGCAGAAAATTTATTTTAAAGGAGAGAATTTTCGTATTATATAGTGGAACTTATTTTACATAGTGAATTGGCGAGCCAAAATATTGTCACGTAAACAAATTTTTAGTTTTCAAAATTGAGACTAGGTTTTTTTATTTCTTATATCAAAAATAACTTATATGTAAAAATTAAAGAAGAATGTACGGTGAAATATGAGTTATCGCAATACTTAGTGCGCAATAATGATTACACTTTGATATTATAACAATCGTACGCGTTTCGATTTACTTTGAAGTCATTTTCAACGATTAACAGAACTATTATAAGTAGATGAAACTTATATCCTGTTACACTTATACCCTGCTACAATCCAAGTACAAATCATCATCTTTATACAAGAATGTTATCCATTTCTTTGATTATCTAGAATGAATATACGATCTTAGTTTAAAATTATAAAACAAGTTATTATAATAACGGACATTGATGTTCAAATTGAAAAATTATGATCACTTACCAGGTTGCCGCAAATTGCATTACATGTACCATAATCACATGTGTACTAATAAATTATTAGTAACACATTTCTTGTCTGATCCAGAGTTTCATAAAAAAAATTTAGAATTGATCGGTCGAGCGTGCGTGCGCGCGTACGTGCGTACGTGCACACATACATGCATACATGCATTTTGGAATTCAACTTATTTCATAATGTATATGTATGTATGTATGCATACATGCATACATGCATACATACATACATACATCACCTAATACATACATACATACATACATACATACATACATATACATTATGAAATAAGCTGAATTCTAAAATGACAAAATAACTAAATTCACTTGTGAAAAAGATACTTTTAAACGACACACATGATTCACACACTTTAGTTCTACGTGCGATTTTGAGTCTCTACTACTTGACATCACACAGAGGTCTCGTGTCGCCGTTATTATCACATATTTCTCCCATCACAAAGATTTTTCAGGAAGGGCTGGCATAGGGCTAGGCGCGAAGATATATGAGGAATAAGAATCATTCGAAAACGCATGGACACAAATGACTTATGTGTGCCGTTTAAGGGTTAATGTCTGCGTTCAACAGAATACAACAATTTTGCAATCGTTTTATGGTTTTCTGCTGAGATAGGATCATTCCTTTAAATCTAAAAGTATAATCTAATCAGCATGAAAAAACTTCCAACATCTGCAAAATAAACATTCTGCTGAATGTAACCATTGTCGTATGAATAAATTAATTTACACACAAATATCCAGTGTTGGTTCTTAATAGCATTCAAAATTTATTGTTATATTTTGCTTTTAATTTAAGAAAACAGATTTGTACATCAAATTATAATTATAAACATTTATTTTTTATGTTTCAGGTTTAATGGGTTATTGGACCAAAGAACCGGAATATGTTAAAGATCCAAAATTGTTTGATCCAAATTATCCATTTAGACCACATAAATATTAAACAAGTATTAATATAGTATTTACATTGTGTGTTATATACAAACTTGATAAATAAGACAATTATAATTGCATCAATAAATTGCTTATACAAGTAAAAAAAATGTATATTTATGAATGAAATCTTCGTGTTCTATAAAAGGTGTAATCATTCATAGCAAACAAGTTATTTTGCAGTACTAGCATTACAAGAACTAAATATTGAAATAATTTTATTAGTAATTCTATTGAATATTATATTATGTATATGAATCTTCTAATACTAAGAATCTTCTAATATTAAGAATGTTTACTTATACTATTACACAGTGCTACAAAAAAATCACTTTCTTCGAAGTGTGATAGTACATTTCCTGAGAATTTTTTGTTGAACACGATGCTGTTGTTTAGAATGTGCCTAGTATGTTAGGATTTTGAATAAATTGGAATGAAAGGGACCAAAAATGGCGTTTTTTGCCATTCGCATTCAGCAGACTCAGACATATAAGATGGATCCAGTATTAGCTATGTATACCTGGGTTTGGCAAAACGGTGTGAGAGACAAAATATCGGGACAACCTATCTTTCTCTGCGCGCGCATCTTGACAGTAAACTTACTTTGAGGTGCGTTCCGAGTTACGCATAAAGCGCGTGAACTGCAATACTGATGCGCAACGCTTTGAAATCGTTCCGTTTTTTCAATGTGCACATAACACGCATGAAGCGCTTGCGAATTCGGATTGGTTTCCTATGCAAGTTGTGCGCTGAGTGGATTGCATTGGGAATGTTAAAAATGAATGATTGCAATTCATTGATTAGTTCCAAAGATATAAAACAAATAAATATATTTTTTTAACTTTTAGAGGTGAATATAAAACATAAATAATGAGCATACAGCTATAATGCAAGATATCTTTAGTAAAAATCGTAAATATATTTACAAATTTGAATATAATAAAATAGACGTTTCGGTCAAATCTTGATGATCATCAATATAATAAGAATATAAACGATGTTATAGAAATTAAAAAATGTTAACAAAATTGTTCGAATGTTATTATTCGCTATTCCAGAAATGACGATGACACAAAATTACATTCGCTTATGAAAGGAAGTTTTTTGCAAAATAGATTCCTTGTTACTTGAATCTTTTTGTATGCCTTTATATGATAAATAGGGAATTTCCAGATTCCATATTCTCGCGACTTTCGGTACCTATGCACATTCTATTTTAATTTAATGGGAACGATACTGTTCTCGTTATAAAGGAACTTTTTTGCAATATAGATTCCTCGTTACTTGCATCTTTTTATAAGTCTTTGTATGGAATTTCCAGATTCCGTATTTTGTGACACCAATCCTTGCAAGTATAATTTGGAGTTTTTAATGTAAATTTGCACAGAATTTTAAAAAACTTTTTGATGCTAAGAACTATTTTAGATACTGTCAAAAATAGTTCTTATCACCAAAAAGTTTTTTAAAACTGTACAAATTTACATTAAAAACTCCGATTTATACTTGCGAGGATTGATGTCATAAAATACGGAATCTGGAAATTTCATATAAAGACTTACAAAAAGATATAAGTAACGAGGAATCTATATTGCAAAAAAGTTCCTTTGTAACGATGCACTCCCGAGAACAGTATTGTTCCCGTTAAAGTAAAATAGAATGTGCACAGATACTGAAAGTCGCGCGAAAGTGGCCGAATACCACCGATCGCTACCCTTTATGAATTGTATAAACACGCACGTGGGGATACAGATCAGGGGGGAAAATCGCGAACGGAGTCGAACTATAATGAGATCGCGGCGCTAGCAAATTTTGCCAAGTATAAAACAACTCATTTTATCAGAACGGCTTTTTGTGTGATCTGCCTATGATCCAAATCCCGCAAGTCCATCAGAAATCCTAGATTGCTACGCGAGCATCCTGATTCAAGAATCGGGGGGGGGGGGGGGGTGAAGCGTTCTCAACATCGTTCGAAATCGATTCCTATCACTTCTGCTGAGTAGACGAGACAAGGGGGTAGAATGCTCTGCCTCCGTCGGATGTTCCTGACAATCAAAAGGCAAATTACGAGCCTTATACGTGATGCAATCAGCAAAAACCAAGGGGACCTCCGCCTCTGCTGAGTATTCTCAGTTGTCGATCGCGAATATTGTTACGAGCGAGACGCATCGTAATATGTAAAGTATTAAAAAGACTCGACAATTGTCTTCTGACCTGAAACTTTATTCAATGATGATACAGGCAAGCTTACACTGAGAAACTCATTTAGTTAAATCAATCAAGGATTTGTTTGTCCATATTCAAACAAGAAATTAATTGATGCAATAAAATGATTTAGTTGAAGCAAAGCATTTGGTTATTGTAACATTTCACTTGTTTCTGATAAACATTGATATCTGATAACATTGTTACAATAATCAAATGTGGCTTCAACTAAATTATTTTATTGCATTAAGGATTTGTTTGCCCATATTCAAACAAGAAATTAATTAATTCAACTAAATAGGTTTCTCAGTATAGACTAAATCGGAGATGTGTTCTTCGCAGCTTACGAGAACAGACTGATCAGAGAACTAGAGATTTTCACTATGATAAAAGAGGTGGAGATTTTGATAAATTTTAAACAATAACGTGACATTTTCGAATACCAAAAATATATGTAATGGGGATGAAAGGAATTGAGATATGTGAGTATCGATGACTCACGAATCCGTTTAGAGATGAATCGTAAAATATCTGTCAGACTGAATATTCGAGACGGGTCTTAAGAGTAGATTGAAAAAAGGACTAAAAACGATAGGTGAAAGCAAATAAGAAAAGTGGCAGGAAACAAGATTTATCAGGAATATTTAGGAAAAAAATGTATAGAAAAATCTTATGTTAAAAAAACATGACATTAACAAAAGTGACGTAGCACGTATCTTCCTCCTTAAATTGAAGATCCTTCTACATTTAACAAAATTTATGTTCTTATAATCTAGGAAAACTTAGATGATATGACAATATAGAGATTTAACCTTCAAATGGAATACACAATGTTTTGGAATTAATATATAGAGATAATTTAATTGATTAAAATTAGAAACTTAAATTAATAATCTTAATAACACTAATAATATTAATAATACCACTCTTAATGATAAATGTATGGACTCCCATACTACAATCGTACATTGAGTTACCTTACTATTACGTGAACGAAATTGCCGTATTTCGCTATTTCTTTCGAATTGTTGAGTTTGATAATTTTATGGAAGTTCGATAATTTCCGTAGGTATCGCAGCGAAAGTATTTATCGCGTCATTTAGTGGCCCGAATTACAAGTTTTAGCATTATTATTAAAACATTTATAAAAATATTGAACGCATCCCTCTTTTTACAGCAAAACTTAAGAAAAAGAAATGTATTAATACATTTATCTATTAATGAACATTTCGCAGTTATGTATAAAGTAAACTATATTATATAAGCCAGTAATAATACATATTATACTATCGTAACAAGATTCCTTCTAATAACAATTTAATTGATAAATCATAAATTAATATAGGACAATTAAAAATCCGCGCTGTAATCGATGCGCTTAAATTACTGGACGAACCTCAGTATATTTAAATGTATTTAACATAATTGAATACAAATACGTTTCGGCTAAATTTTAGTCTTCTTGACGTTAACAAAGAAAAGCAACTGCACACGTGGAAACCTTCAGCTATCTCCCAAAATCTCTCAAAATTTGATTTATAAACCAATTTTCTCGAGTAGAATCTCAATTATCACTCTCAACACTCTCTCATAAGAAAGGCATAATTTTTGAAATGGTTGACAAAGTTTTATTAATTTCACACCCAAATTTTTATAAGAAGAATTTAGATCACATTATTAGGATTCTTTTAGACAATGATTATCCTTTAAAGTTTATTTTTGATACTATACGACTAAGAATCAAGACATTAACTAAAAGAAACTTAGGCAATCATAAGGATAAAAAATCTGAAAATGTTAGGGATAAAATTACATAGTTTACAATTCCTTACATAGAATCAATTTCGGAAAAATTTAAAAATAATAAATAATTCTATTGTAAAATTCTCATATTTACATTTGTGAAACCAAAATAAAAAGAATGTATATAAATTGTAATTAAAATGAAAGATACCTCAGGAAGCACGCATGCAGAAATAAATACACAGTTTAAAAATTCGAACAGATTATGTTATCGATATATTCATTATAATAATGAATACTGTAGAAATATCGATCAATATCATTATGCTAAACAACGATCTTAGCGGTTGCGAGTCTCAAGTTAAACTAATACATGATATTTTAGTCTTAACAAGTTATGCACAATGATAAAAACACAAAAAGATCCGATTCCTGCAAATATGAAAAAAAATGTAGTATACAGAATATCATGTAATGAATGTGACGCGTCTTATGTGGGACAGACCAGCAGACAATTAAAGACAAGGATATCTGAACATAAAAATGACATCAATAGATCTAAACCGACAAAATCTGTAATGTCTGAACACAGGAGGTGTGACAATAATAATTTCACTTCGAATAAGGTGGAAATCCTAGATAATGAGAGGAATTATAATAAGCGACTGATTTCTGAAATGATAAATATTAAACGACAAAAGAACGGGATCAATTTAAACACAGACATGGAATTATTGAGTCCTTGTTATGATTGTTTTTTAACTTGACACATTATTATGTACAATAGCGATAACACTTTGACTTTAGAAATTATCATGTATTAGTTTAACTTGAGACTCGCAACCGCTAAGATCGTTGTTTAGCATAATGATATGATCGATATTTCTACAGTATTCATTATTATAATGAATATATCGGTAACATAATCTGTTCGAATTTTTAAACTGTGTATTTATTTCTGCATGCGTGCTTCCTGAGGTATCTTTCATTTTAATTACAATTTATATACATTCTTTTTATTCTGGTTTCACAAATGTATGATTTTAAGGTCTCGATCCCCACGAGACCATCCAGCTTATCAACTGGTCATAGATAATAACTGGGAGATAGCCGAAGGTTTCCACGTGTGCAGTTGCTTTTCTTTGTTAACGATGTCAAGAAGACTAAAATTTAGCCGAAACGTACTTGTATTTAATTATGTTAAATACATTTAAATATACTGAGGTTCGTCCAGTAAGCGCATTAATTATAGCGCAGATTCCTAATTGCTCTATATTAATAATTTATTATTTATCAATTAAGTTATTATATATTATATAATAAAACCATCTTATAATTCTATATAGAGTTTGAGTACGACGATGTTTGCTTAACTCTTTCGCTTCTTTATAAATTTCGTCTAAAGCGGAATTCGCTGTTTTTAATTGCTTGTATTATTTGTTTTTTATATAAATTTGTTTGTTGTTTTGAATGATTATACACAAGATCTATTTATTTATTATAATAATCAGCATCGGATGAATCTAGTGTACCAAAGAGAATTTTCGCTATTTGATCAACAAAATCAAAGACGCCTCGCTTAAATCTCTGGTTTTCAAATTCTTTAATATTATTGGATCTACCTATCAAATCATTAATTATTTCTCTGTTAATTTTCAGACTTTTCGGTCTTCGCTTTAAACGTTTTAATTTTTGTAATCCTGAACATAGTATAATTTTTGTACTTACTATAACATAAAATCTCGATTTTATCTAAATAAAATTTTAATATTTTCTCTTTTTCTTCTAGTGGAGATTAACATAATTTCCAATGATCTCTTTCATTTTTGGCAATCATGACAAAATTTTTAACATCCTGTTTCATGCCGTCTCATGAATAATATTATTGAATACGTTTTAAAGTTGAATACGTTTAATAAGTAGATACATTTTACTAAATGTAATCTCTTTCATTTTTGGCAATCATGACAAAATTTTTAACATCCTGTTTCATGCCGTCTCATGAATAATATTATTGAATACGTTTTAAAGTTGAATACGTTTAATAAGTAGATACATTTTACTAAATGTAATCTCTTTCATTTTTGGCAATCATGACAAAATTTTTAACATCCTGTTTCATGCCGTCTCATGAATAATATTATTGAATACGTTTTAAAGTTGAATACGTTTAATAAGTAGATACATTTTACTAAATGTAATGTACTTTTAAAATATTACTTTATTATTTTTATGATACATTCGGTTTTTTTTCAAAGAGCTACTGACCATGCTTATGCTACAGAATGTAATATCTTTTAATATAGAATAATAACAATACCAATTTAAGACTAATAAGAGTCGACACAGAACGAGGTGCGTAATTTTAATGTAGAATGATGACTTAACTCCAATTCCTTACGGCGAAAACGTGCAAAGTAAAAATTTTTTGTATGTATGTGTGTACATGTACATACATACATAAAATTTTTCACTTGTCACGTTTTCGCTCTAGAGAAAAAGTTACTTGATCGATACCCTTAGCGTTCACTGTATCTGGATAAACGGTGCAAAAATTCTTTAATATCGAAAGTTATTGTTCATTATAATTATCATATTATATTATTGTCAATTACATTGTAAAATGTATATGTATATATATTTTAGTAGAAAGTTTGATTTAATAAAGAAAATTATAATTATGTAGGAAGGAAAGTAAAGGATTGATAATTTGCTGGAAGATTTGCTGGATAATTTACGGTCGCAGCATATTTCTTATAGTGCAACGTTATAGATACGTCCTGAAATCAGTGATGCGAATTCCGGGCCGCTGGCAGCACGCGATTAGCGCCACCGTTCGGCGGCCTGGCGCAACCGGTAGTAACACAAGCATGAGATAGAAGTATGCACTATAATAATATCTAATACATCTCACTTTATTCCGATTAATGTTTAAAATATATAGGAAAGTAGAGAAGGAGAGTGATTATTTTGATAATAATATCGCACGTTGCATCGAAAACTCGAGATTCTTAAGAATACGAAAACACGAGAGCGTTCATCGTGTGGATTCTATATTGCACTAGTAAACGTCAAACTCATTTAATCGATGTGGCTGAGTAAATAAAATGCGCGGACAGTACGCTGGTAGTCTCACGCGAAAATCCCTTTTTTCCTTTTTTCCTCTTAATATATTTTCGTGATACAAGTAGTTTAATTAATCATCTGTATAAGGTCAATATATTTTCTTGTTATATTTATATATAATAAGTGCAATTATTCGTGTACCTTAAAATCAAAAATTGTAGGAAAAATAATGATTCGACATGTATGGTGTTCGATTTAATCGATGAAAGATTCATATAAAAAAAA
>NW_011627377.1:13508-33623 GCF_000204515.1 Acromyrmex echinatior | reverse complement strand
CTCGACCACGCCAATTTCTTGCGGATCGAATTTATGACCGTAGTACATAATACGAATGGAAAATCATAAACAATTAATCTCCTGTCAATTATCGCGTTTTGACACGATTTATAATATTCTGGGAGGGGTATATTACAATTTATTACAATTTATTAAAACTTATGTTATTTAGAATGTTCCCATGCCTCCATGTCTCCTGATACACGCCTGACGTCGAGAGCCGAGAGGCCGAGAAAGCATATTTCGGTTGCTCGACGCTCGCTTGAGTGAAACAATGTTCTCTCTCGTTCTCAGTGTGCCGACAAGGCAAGCAATAAGAACGTAGTGCAAAAAGGACAGAGCGATAATAGTAGGCACGCTTCTAATTAACGAAGTCACACGGACACGGGCTCATGCTTGTGTTACTACCGGTTGCGCCAGGCCGCCGAACGGTGGCGCTGATCGCTGCAAGCGGCCCGAAATTCGCATCACTGCCTGAGGTACGTCCAAGTGTGACTCAGTCGTCGAGCATTGAGCGATAATAATTGGTGGGAGAAAAGAAGGCGATGCTTCAAAAGTCAGTCCAAAATGTGCAACTATTTCCGAGCACCGGAAAATTTAACAACGTGTATTCCAACAGTTGTAGGAAGAATACCGAATCACTTCAATAGATAAATAAAAAATTATTTGTATTGTTACGTCCTATAGACACTACGATTCTTTTCTTTCGAAAGAATCGGCCCACGTCGTGACTATGGTTGGCGTCTATGAGACTCGAGTCTTCTGATAACGGTCTGACAGAACTGAAAAGAGGGACCGGACAAACTCCGCGAAAACTCGTAAATGCCAATCAACCCGGAAGGAATAACAACTTTAATGCAGGCCTGAAAAGTAACAAGATTGCAAAAGATTATAAATCCACCGAAGTCACGCAATAGTAAAAATCCAAGCTTTGTCGTCCCAGACTGACCAACAATTTCATCTTAAGAAAATAAGCGCCATGTCGCGCTTAAAAAATCATAAAACGTATGGGATAACTTCCCACGATAGCGTTATCTAAGATCGGACTCGCGACTGACAATGGTTGCCCTGCACGCAAACCTAGTTGTGCATTGGTAATCATCTTTTACCTAGTCATATTTTCCGCGATGATAACAGAATTTGTCATCCGTCTGGAGCATTCTTGCCTCTTTAAAGAAAAACGTAAATCATTTCTTTTCTTCTCGAAACCCCCCTCGTATGTTGTAATTATATAAACGTGTTCTTTTCTATATGAAGATGCTTCATACAATAATGTTACAATGCCAATTGTCATATCACGAAAAGTGTAGAACAAGAATTTCCAGATTCTGTTTTATAGTAAAAAAACTAAACGATGAATCTCAAGTACCTCTTTTGCACAATTAGAATTTTGTCGTGACATTATGTGTTGTTATTTTTCTATCAAAATAACAACACATAATGTCACGACAAAATTCTAATTGTGCAAAAGAGGTACTTGAGATTCATCGTTTAGTTTTTTTACTATAAAACAGAATCTGGAAATTCTTGTTCTACACTTTTCGTGATATGACAATTGGCATTGTAACATTATTGTATGAAGCATCTTCACATAGAAAAGAACACGTTTATTTAATTACAACACTTAACTGTTGAATTTAATGTCAACTAGATGTAACTTTGCGTTTTAAGGATATTATTGAATTACTGAAGATGGCCAGATTGTGGCCGAAACGTTTAATGTTTTAATTAATGTAATAATAATTAAATATCACAAACTATAACTTGTGCTGTGATTTTTTATGCTCTTCTTTTTATATGCTTTATTATTGGAATCCCAGTCACTGCCCACTGTGACTATCCTCTTGGCGCTCAATAGGAATACTAGGGGGATTCTAACCCAAGTCTTCTGAGAGGGGCGATACTCGTAGGCGGGGGAAGGGAGGGGGGAGGCGCGGGAAGTCCCGATGTTTACCGATATGATGATACATGCCGTCATGTTGTGACGTCACGCATTGGGGGGACTGCCGCCACCCCATACTCCACTGCCGCCGCCGCGGACCCTGCGTCCACCCCAAAATGCGTTTCGAATCGCCGCCGCTGTGCGCGCTATCTCATATACTTATCATCTTTCTCTCGATGCATGATCTTCTCCTACCTTCCTTTTTTTTTCTTTTCACATCCAAAACCATTTGATATATCACGATATATTCTGATGATAATGATATCATCAATGCGATTTGATAAATGCAACGTTGCCAAATAGTGTACATGTCACATGACCAGATTTTTCACGAACATTCGACATGATACGACATGTCACAACATGTTCGAGCGGTGACATCAATGTAATGTGACACAAATATCACGCGATCAAGTAAATGGTATAAAATGAGAAGATCAATTTCAATCTCCGAATTGCGCGTGTTTATTTTCATACTTGTTATTCTATTATGTTATTGTATTATTAGGTGTTGGAATTAATTCGTAGCGTTTTTTAATGAAAGAATGTTATTTATTTCACATGAGCATTAAAAAATACATTAATGAAAGTACTTCCCATCACTTGTAAAACGCTACGAATTAATTCCAACACCTAATACAATGGATAGGTACATATGGCTTATGGATAGGTTTGATGGGAAATAAAGAAAGTACATATATTGTATAATGATATGAACAAAAAAAATTTTTTTATTCACATATTACATCGTTTTTTTCGTATCGTTTTTAACGTATTAAAAATTAAAGTCAATAGCTCGCAATCAACGAACTGATGTCCATTAAAGATGTCGCTATCGCGTATACTTGACATCGACCGTATCGACGTCAGGCTAATCGTTTGAACATTACATCGATACATCTGTCAAACTCAAACATATGTCATAGCATCGTTTCGATCATCATCATGCGTACGGACGAAGAATCGAGACGTATGAGCGTAGAAGCAAAGTCGTTCAGCATACAAATGTTGACGGTCCAACGCTTATAAAATTGTATTCGTTTTGTAGCATCTTGTAAATATTCCATCGCTGCTCGTAGAGGTCCTTCCACGTTTCGAGAGACAGCGACAGTTCATGTCCGCGATGATCTTCCAGGGGGATCTTCACGTAACTCAGTGGACCAATGTTGATTCCAATTTTCAAAAATTTGTAGCCGTCAGATCGTAACATCTGTTACGATCAACAATAAACGCATCTCGCGATGCTCCATGCTGTGTACATACATAATGTTAAAAACGTTTCTTTTGTGTATAGAACGTTGAAACTTACATGTTTCTGCAGTTCTTCGTTTCGTATGATACGTCTTGCTGTCTTTAGAGAAATACATTTTTCAACCGTTCGTATAAACGAGTATCGCAGGACTAATTGCACTCGCATAAATTGCGATGTATATGGTAAAACTTCTAGAATCGAAGAGGGAGTAACTCCCCTCTTTCCAAGAATTGCGAACATGTCGCGATACGTTTTATCGCGTCTTTCTACGTATTTTCTTTGTTCGCGAGTTTATCAATATTTATACTTTATGATTTATATTTCGATGACATCGATGATGAGCACATTGGCGATTTTAACGCCTTTTCTCCAGGACATTCCCAATATCTCGCTTTTTCCTTCGATGGTGGTAGACTTGGCGACAACGGACGATATCCCTTTCGCTCGATCGATTTTCGGCGAATATATATTCTTTTACATATCTTAACGCTCGTAACTGAAGCTTACGATTGAATAAAAAAAGTCTAATCCCTTATCTATATACATTGCATATATGTACTGTCAGATCGGACATGTATCGACGCGTTTAATAGAAGCGTCGATATTTTCGGATACATACATACATACATATACATATATACATTCATACATATACGTTCATGCATATACGTTCATACATATACGTTCATACATACATGTTCATACATACGAGTACATATATTACAAAGGAAGGAAAAAAGAAATACATAATAAATACGTTAACGTATTTTTATTTAAAAAATTCTTTTGCAACCACCAGTTATAAATTTTCAATACATTTTGTAACGCATAATTCTGAACATGTCCATCGCATGCGTTCTCGCTCATTGTCCAAAAGCAAATTTCACAGTCACGTTCGTTTCTCGCGTCCCTTAACGTACACGATAGCATCTTCAAATATAACTGTCGTGATCAGGCATTTCGCCTCGTTGTACGGGACTATCCCATCCTCCAATTCATGGTGATAAGCAGTTAACCAGGAAGCGCAAGACCTGTCGGATCTTGTCAAAAATTTTCATGGCACGGAACTTGTAAAAATGTAATGTGTGAGAACGGTTCCCTGCTTCAGCATCGCCACTTCCTTCACGATAAATTTCTTGTTAACAATGAATTCTTGCAGATTCCTGAACGTTGGCACGAGCATGTCGAGAAGACTGCGGTCGATTGCGACGTATCATAGATCTTATACCGTGTCAGAAGTGCACTTAGGTAATTTTGCGCACAACGTTGGTCAATAGATTATACTGAACCACGCGACCGTGATGAGACAATAGGCTGCTTGTATTTTCTTTGTTCGCGAGTTTATCAATATTTATACTTTATGATTTATATTTCGATGTGGGTACGTTCTTCTTACATTCAAAGTCTAATCGCACGTCCACGGTGCCACTCTTGATTGATTCGTTCTGTCGAGAGCAATTGATGATTACGAACGGGCTATTACGTAAAAAAATTGTAAAGGTGAGACTCGGCTCGAGATACTCATATCCGTAGTAGCCCTTGCAGAAACGCGCATACAAATCGGACAGAATCGCACATCTGTTTATATCAAAATCCAGATTCAAGTCGTACGGATAACATTTCGAATTCAGATAGAGTTTCGCATTTGTTAATTTGCAGTCATTGAATCGACTTATATCCTCGGACATGACATTTTTTCAACCTGTTTGCAGCAAAATAATGTAGCGCGGTTTCTCGAGCTGAGTAGCCGTCTTGATGACCCACGAATGCTTGGTTGTGCTCTGTAAGAGCGGAAACTCGTACAGATCCCACTAGCGAAAAGCCATGCTCAGATATCGTCCGCTCTCCAAAGCGCGCAGTATCGACAGCTTATTTATCTCGCTCAATAACACGTGCGACATTCGCCACTGTACTTTGAATAATTTGAGCGTTGGTTCTGTCGCCGGATCTCTCGTCAGACAATTGTTGTCGTTGCGCGCTCGTATTAAAATCAAAATTGTATTAAAAACTCGTGACGAGTTGATCACCACGCGTTTTAATCTTCGCAAAATCCCAGCAGTACGTAGAGCGGTACACAGAAATTAAAGTATCCGACTGCAGTAGTTTGCGCATCCCAGCCGGCATTCTGTAGAATCACGCTTCTGTCGGATGACACTGTTACATAGTTTTTGAGCGTGCTAGTTATGCCCACATTTCTATTACAGTCAATCTTTACATCATTGAGTTCATATCGAATCTCATCGAATATGAACGCGACGCAATTATTTTCCAATGCCACGTGAGCACCCTGGATCACTTTGTTTTTTGTCAGTTTTCCTTCGACGTATAGGAAGCTTTCGTATGGCAGTGTGTACAGATCCTGTTACTGTACGGATATTCTTATTTCCTCGTTGTACTCAAACGTTGTGTTGGCGAACGGGCTGTACGTATGAGTCTCAATCTTGACGATGCGATCGTCGAAAATCGGCTCGTCTTTAATGTTTAAGATATCAGTCATTTTAAATGTTGCGCACCGTGAATCCCAAAGATTTGAAAAATGTAACGTTCGACACGCTGAGCTTTTTCTTCTTCCTGATGCAGCTGGATGAGCGAGTGTTATCGAGCTGTGACGTCACCGGCCTTATAAAGAATGCGTTACTCTCTGCGTATGCTCCGTTCAGCACGAGCATGCTCACGTTATCACTGTCATCGTCGTACGTGCAATCTAACGGTGATCTTTTCTCCTCGAAAATCGAACAACCGTCCGTTCTGGTCGACTATGCGTATCGTTAGATCCGTAATGCTCCGTGCGATGGGGTAAATGATCTGTGCCGGCCTCTCCGATATCTTATATCCTGGCGGCACGCTCGACAAAAGTTCATGTATCGTGTGCGCGCTTTTGCCGTTGCTGTACGCGCCCGCGGTCACGTTACACGGATACTCTACGCGGATAATGTTTACGTTCATTATGTTGATCGACACGTTCGATTCGTGCCATAGTATTCTTCTTCATATACTTCACAGCCGCAGTGTACGCTTCGATGAGAATCCCAGCAACGATCCAATGCTTGCCAAAGTTTATTCTGTACGCACATCTAATCTCGCATCTCATCGCGTTGTAGTTTGCGCGGAGCGTAATCGGGTATTCTCCACCCTCACCATTATCATCATCGATGTCATTGTTGTTGTTGTTGTTATTGTCACCACGCACTACATCAACGATTTCAAGCGCGTCGCGGTGCGGACGTTTCCGTAAAATCGTGCGTTTCAGAAATTCATTTATGTCTCGCACTTCGTGCGAGAATCCTTGGGAATTATTATTTCGTCTTTGACAAAATAAAATTTATTGTTCGATTTGTTTACGTTCGGTATCGTGTGATAAGTTTCAAAAATCGCTAGACCGAGCTCATAATCTCCGTCATTCAAATCTATGACGAGGAAGTAATTCGCCGCGAGGACGGTGCTCAGCATAAGCAACAACGACAGAAAAAGTGTTCGACTAATACTAAGATTTCACAGCACCTCGTCGAGCTTTTTAAATTCACGCGCGTTTGTAGAAACCGCAGACACATCTATTCGCAGAAACTCTGATCGCACGTCTGATAGGACGTACGATTGTACTCTATTGTCGTAGCACAGTTCCTGAAATATCGCATCAGTTCCTTGGGCGGTCGAAGATTATCGAAACTGTCAAAGTATACGATGCGGTTGTTTCTCTTCGGGTACACTATCCAGTGAGTATCAGGCCCCGTTGCATCGTCCAGATTCACGATACCGCTTTCGTTTCAACACGCGCCGCTCGTCGGTAACGTGTTACGCATGAAAACGTCTTTACGCGCATACGTATCGCGAGCTTCAATTGCACATTGGTGGCTGCGCCAGACGGCATTTTTATCGTCTTTTTGTCGTTTTTTTTCTTTGCAGTTATGTCCCTACGTTTATATGCCGAGATACAGTCCGCATCCATATTTGTACGGAGCGAGATACAGTCCGCGATCCTATTCCATTGTGTGATCATGACGTTGCACCTCTTCGAGCTGACGTCGCGCGGCTTTGCTCGTTTACTGCTTTCGCCACGCTTGCCAATCAAGGACCCGAGCGCGCCCAACATTGGCAGAAACGGTAACGCATCGCCTCGTTTTGCCATCGGAAATATTTGCTTTTTCGTCGCCTTTTTCCTCATCATCTTCTTCTTCGATTTCATGCCCATGCCGATCTTGGTCTTGGCTTTCATCGCTATCCAGACGGCAACTGCGGCGGCTCTTTCGCTCAAAGCCGAATCTCTCTCGATGACGCATCCTATCGCTTTATCGCCGAGTACCTTGTCCGCCGTGTGTCTATCGATGAGATCGTTGCTCCGAGAATACGCAATGTCGTATTCTCGGCATGCCGCATTCAGCAGATTTATGCTCGCCTCACCTCTGGCTAATGGCTTCGTAAGCCGAGTGCCCGGACCGCAAAACTGGTAGCCCGGAATATGTAACTTGAAAGGAAGCGCGTTTATTGCTCGATTCAGCAGACCGCCGCGCGATACCGATATTCGCTACAATCCTTTATCCTTCGGTGCGGAACCGTCGATATGCGTCCGCTGCCACAGCTGATTATATTAGTATTCGTCGCAGCGACGATAAGTTCGAATCTCCTAATCTGTCTTCACGTGTTCCGGAAGCTTGTTCCAGACGTGTTCGATATAATCACCGTACACGCGTAAGAGTACGATCTTCGATATATATTGCAACTGCTCGGCGCTCAAGTCTCGAATATCGGAAAGATGACACAGATGAGATACATTTTGCTACGCGATTTGCGGATTTGCGCGCCTTTAAATAATCGTTCGAGAGTGCGTAGCCTTTAGTGTGAGCATGAAATTCGTGCTGCAACCGCTGACGACGAACTGTGACGCGAAATCGCGAATAATAGGAGGCAGCGCGGAGAAGCGCATGGGGAAATACTGCTAAATACTATACGCGATCATTTGCGGTTCGTTTGTGGAAAATTGTGTGGAAACCAACGTTCTCATAAGTTTGCTCGAGAGTTCAAACGGTATACGTTTCAAGAACGTGTACGTCTATTCGAAATCGCTGCAACGAAATCGCCGAAGTATCGATATCTCAAAAATTTATTTACGTCTATCGATGAAATCGGCTACTTTACAACACTTACTTACTTTTCTCCAACAACAGCGACGTCGTTCCATCGAACGAGGCGCGCTCAAATTCTATTTTTATCTTTGATGACGTGACATGCGACAAGCAGGATGTGAGAGAATACTTTTCGATGAGCCGCTACGCGAATGTTGACTGCTTGTATACTAGACAAGCGAATCTGCTGATCCTGTAAACAGGATTGTATTTGAAACACGTTTACAACGATCATCTGAATACTGACATGTCGTACGACGAATTTTGCATGTTGTACCGTTACTGTTGGCAAAAAATATGGATTTTTAGTGATAGACAAGGACAGTGCGCTTAAATACAGGAGATACAGAAAGTTTAACGTGTTCGCGATATCGTAACGTGACCAGTCGTTGTCGATACTTCGCCAGAGATGCCGGCGAGAAGAAATTTTCCGCGAAGATACGCGTCATAGTTCGAGGACGATGGCAGGTTGATATCATCAAGATGCGTCCGTACTCGAGCTTTAACAGAAGTCATCACTACATACTCATCGTCATTGATGTGTTGAGCAAGTACGCGTGGGCTGTACCGCTCAAGAATAAGAGTGGAAGCGAGACGGCTGATGCTATTGTTAAGATAATTCGAGCGAGTGGAAGATGTCCTAAAAATTTACAGACGGGGAAGGAGTTTTACAACGCCGATGTGCAGAAAATCTTGAAAAAACACGACTTTAATCACTATTTCACGTATTCGACGTTGAAAGCGTCGGTAGTCGAGCGGATCAATCTTCACGCTCAAAAAGACATATAGAAGATGTTTACACTCAACGGCAATTACAAGTGGATCGATGAGCTGCCGCGTCTTATTTCAGATTACAACGCGCGCAAGCATCGCACTATTGGCATGCGACCCGCCGACGTAACTCCCGCGATCGCCGAAAGACTCTTGAACACGGTGTACAGCGTGATAAAAATTGGTCCAGCAAAATTCAAAGTGGGCGATTCGATACCCGTGAGCAAGTACAAAATGATTTTTGAGAAGGGTTACACGCTAAATTGGACCACCGAGGTATTTACGATTGTTAAGGTGCAGTGTACCAATCCTGTAAATATCGAAGACTATCAATCTACTCGAGAACTACGAGTGCATTCTACGAGCACAAGTTGCATCGCGCTACTCATCCAGACGTGCATCTCATGAAGAAAGTACTGCACAAGAAGGGAGACAAGGTGTACGTCAAGTAGCTGGGATTCGATGGATCGCACAATTCATAGATACACAAAAACAATGTCATTTGATAAAATTTTGATTCGTGTATTTTTTCTACATATAAAAATATATATCAATATAAACGTATTATTTTTTTTTTGGGAGTACAAATTAGTTCGGTCCGTTTTCCGGAAAAGATGGCTCCGGCTGTTGTGAATGGTTCATAGTGACAGCTGATTTTGGCATTTTTAGAGAGGTTAAGCATCTGCTAATAATATTCAGTTTATATTGCTTTGAGTTTCATACAAAAACCTTGATTTTTACTGTGTTTGAAATATCGAATTTTGTGTTAACCAAGCAGCATTTGCGGGAGGTTCTAATTTTCTGCTATAATTGGAAGAAAAGTGCAGCTGAAGCCCATCAAATGCTTGTCGAAGTTTATGGTGACACTGTTCCAACTGATAAATCATGTAGGGAATGGTTTCAATGTTTCAAGGATGGAGATTTCAGCATTGAAGACAAGCCTCGCTCTGGACAGCCAAAAAATTCGAAAACAAAGAATTAGAAGCATTACTCGAAGAAGATCAGAGTTAAACGCAAGAGGAGCTTGCAGAATCATTGGGAGTAACTCAACAAGCCGTTTCTGTACGATTGAGATTCATGGGAATAATTCAAAAACAAGGAAATTGGGTGCCTTATGAACTGAAACCGAGAGACATTGAAAGGCGATTTTTCGCTTGCGAACAGCTGATTCAAAGACAACAAAGAAAAGGTTTTTTTGCATCGGATTGTGACTGGAGATGAGAAGTGGATATTCTACGACAACCCCAAGAAGAAAAAATACTACGCTAAGCCCTCAATCATTGCCATCGACCTCAACATCAATCAAAGCCGAATATTCATGGTTCGAAGATTATGCTCTGTATCTGATGGGACCAAAAGGGTATTGTTTACTACGAGCTGCTGAAACCTGACGATTCCATTACGGGCGATCGGTATCGGCTACAATTGATTCGTTTGAGCCGTGCATTGCGAGAAAAACGGCCGGAATACGAACAAAGATATGATACAGTTATTTTTCTTCATGACAACGCTCGGCCTCATGTCGCAAAAGTCGTAAAAAAATATTTGGAAACGCAAATGGGATGTTTTACCGCATCCACCGTATTCTCCGAACATTGCTCCTTCTGGTTGTTCCGAAGGATGCAGCATGATTTGGCAAGTCATCGGTTCACTTCTCCAAAATTGAATCGCCTCCAAAGACGAGTCATTTTTTCGAGATGGAATTCGAAAATTGCCTGAGAGATGGGAAAAAAGTAGTAGCCAGCGATGGACAATACTTTAATTAATCTGTTCATTCATTTTGTTTGAAATAAATGCATTTTTAAACACAAAAAATGGACCGAACTAATTTGTACTTCCAGTATATTAGTCCCCATTCATCATCATTTTCGTTTTGCAGTATACAAAATATATAATTATTTATAACAATTTATGTATGGAGCAGAATACATACATATGTAGTAATACATAATAGTAATACTTATATAAACGTAAAAAACATATGTAAAGTGTAAATCAAAAGAAATACCTAATAGTAATACGCATAAATGATAAAAACATGAGACTCATAAAGTGTAAATTAAAATATTAGTATATAATACATACATAAATGGTAAAAACATATGTATTATATGAAAGTACAATAATCCATAATAGCAATATATACTACGAATAATATATATATAATACATATACGTAGGCTGCTGGAAAAGTTTCTGCAAACAATATGAAAAAAAACATGTAAAATTCGGTAAATGGCTTTATTGTTTTTCGAAGTATTCGCCTTTAAGATCGATACATTTTTGCATACGCTCGAACCAATTTTCAAAGCATTTTTTCCACTCTGAGGCTGTAACCTCCTCAGAAATCAGTATACGAAATGTTTGAACAGCTGCTTCAGGCGACTCAAACCGCTCACCACGCATTTTTTTTTAATGTTTGGGAACAAAAAGAAGTCATTAGGTGATAAATCAGATGAATACGGACAATGAGTCATCAATTCGATATTTTTACTGGATAAAAAAATCAACGGTTTGATGTGCTGTGTGACAACTGGCGTTGTCATGAAGGATGATGTGACGATTTCGGTTTGTTCTACGCAATTCATTTATGACTTCTGGCAAACAAATTGTTGTATACCAATCAGTATTTACAGTCCTTCGATTCTCTAAAGCCACGGTTGTCACATGTCCGGCATGCCATGCCATAACTGAAGAAACAAGCAATCATTTGCTTGGTAACACTGCGTGAACGAACAACTTTTGTTGGTTTCGGTTCATTTTGAAAAAATCCAAACAGTGGATTTACTTTCGAGCTCATACGAATAAATTCATGTTTCGTTCCCAATAACGATGTTGTAGACCAAATTTGACCGACCTCGGTTGAATTTCTTGAGCATTTCTTTGCTCTATTTAACACGAGCCTGTTTTTGAGCTTCGGTCAAATTATGTGGGATCCAACGACTGCAAAGTTTCTTCAAGTGCGCTCAAGTGATCAAGTGCAAAATCGTATGTATTGCTTTCATGTCAATGCCTAAGGATGCCTGAATCTCGCAGTATGTCATATGTCGGTCTCGCTCAATTATTTCACGCACAACATCAACATTAGTAGCAACAACAGATGAATGACCTTCACAGAATTCGTCACAGAGAAAGGTATGTCCACGCTGGAATTCGGCAAACCAATTATAAACAGTCCTATTGAATTATGCTTCATTCCCAAAAGCCAAATGAAGTCGATCGATGCATTGTTTCGGAGTTAGATTACATTTGTAATCGTAAAAAATCATTGTCCCAAAATTTTCACGTGAAATTTCCATTTTCTTACAAGATTACTTCTTTTAAAATACTATATAAACAAAACTAGTTAGCTTGGGTACAAACTGTCAATTAAATTATAGGTTAAAAACGTTTAATTTTACGGATGTGATAGTAGCAGAATGTTGACGCCACTGGAAGTATTAGATTGCAGAAACTTTTTCAGCAGTCTACGCATTACAAAGGTATCCGCCAATGCTCCCTCGGTATCGTCTCTGTCGAGTCCGATATGACGTATCATTTGTCATCGTATGGACTCAGAGCGATTTTCGATTCGGATATTCGTGTACACCTCGTGTAATTTAGATTGTATACACGATTGACGGTGAGTCATTTGAATCTTTTCATTCAAACACCGCGTGTAATCGTCGAACGTCCACTCTCACCGCGTACATCTTCGCTCTGAGTCCAACAAATTTGGTCATTAATACACCGTTGTTCTCATCCTTCATCAGGCCGAATACTTTTTTGTTCGCGAAAGGCATATCATACATATTGTCTGCCGGATAATTGCTTGTGTCGAATCTAGCGATATCGTATTTCATAGTCTCGTAAACATCGTCGCATTTTGTATAGTAAATGAGTCCGTGTCAGTATACATGATCTTACATTTGTCGCGATACATTGGTGACATATACTCGTGATGAAATTCGTACAAGCAGACGATATGACGAGTATGCACATATTTACGTAAATCGGCTTGTTGAACTTCATCTCGAGTTTGCGCATTTCGACGACAATCAAATTTTCCGCAAAGATGCTGTAGCTGTGAAAATTCGGTTTAGCGGTCATTGCCTCTGCGCCGTACCGTTCGTCTCATTTTATTATTAATTTTATATCGACGTGGTTGCGCACATTCTCCATGGTCTTACCAAATATCGCATTGTTCATAATTTATATAAATTTTTTTCGAAATCGTTTTTCGCGCGCGTTCTAAATTGTGTATTGAATTCAATATAATCGCGGAGCCATGGAGATTGAGCGAATTGTAGCACTCGGTGAATCTTTATTACGCGAAGACGTACATTGCTGCAGGTTGCGGTAGTGGATGATATAACGCTGCTTATCGTACAACGTCGCTAGAAGTTTATCTTCGCGCTTGCCGGGCGGGTTATCGCGCGTTGGACAGAAAGGTAGGTCAGTGTGTCGGTTGTAGATGCTGCGGATATTCGAGATCGACCTCGAGAATATAACCGATAGATGAATCCGGAGTGATCGCGCTCACGTCAAAGTTCGCGGTCTTCGACCCATCGAAATTCGGCGCATGGCAAAGGTTAACACATCGCCCATCTGTACAGATTATTTATATTGTAGTACATCAAGTATGACGACGGTTTCGAACGAACATATGTACTTGTTATTAGCCTGCGCGTATCTGCTGGAGCATTGACTGACCGCTGCGTATACCGCGCTTGATGAACGTGATCATATCAATGTCGGTGAGCAACTCAAATCTTATGCGCGTATGTTTCAGCATGGTGTCCCATGTGAAACCTGGCAATGTATAATAATGCAAGATCGAGACAGTAACTCGCGACGCAACTATTGCGGAAATTTTTGAAAATGCTAATAACAAGACATCGGTTTTCAAATACAGATCATTGTGCCGAGCGTTCGGATGGAGAATCGCTTCCAGATGAATGTAATACGCCTATCAACGAATTATAAATAAAATAAAAATAATTCGCGCGATAGTAAGCGCGTGTCCTGCAATTTTTTGACGCAATCAATGTATTCATACGGAAAGACACCTTTTCGTGTGAGTAATTTAAATTCTTCGTCTGATAATATTGGAAATTCGGCAAACAACAATTTTTAATTTATCTTTGTCGAGATACGCCAATTTATCGAGGCTTGCATTTAAAAATTTGAAAGAATTAATGAATTTTAATTTTACGTAATTTTTCTGAAAATTCTTTTCATTTTTGTCTTTGATGCAATCGACATGTTTAGTGAATGAAATATATTTTTCTTTGGTTATCGGCAGTACATGTCCATCGTACGCAGTAACAATTTCTTTAATTATAAAATGCGCGTCGTAGCCCGATAAATTGTGAAATACGACCGGAATATAAAACGAATTTTTATAATTTAAGTTACAATTCTCTTGAATGCGCTGGACCGCGGTATTTACCAGTGAGATGACAATGATCGCGAACTCGTGTATCGTCCGACGCGAACGGTTTCTCGCAGATGTGACAACGCGTCCCGCCCTACGGTACACCTCGCATTGTTCTTTCGACAACGTTTCCATGGGCATGTTGGCGAATATGATATTTTTCACGCGATGCGCCAAATCGTTGAGTTGCCATGTGAACCACTATACAGTCTTCATCGCGACGGAAGTGATACGATGATAACGCGTCATCGTACGCGCATCACATGTAATAGCCTATGCTAAATGCGTCATGCTATTGACGATGACGCGTCTTCCCTGTTGGACTTCGTCTTGCGTAAGACGCACTCCAGATCAGCGTAGAAGATGAACAGCACTTGTTCTCAGTTCTTAGTTGTCGAATTCGAGCCACCTGTTATCCTCACTTCTTTGCCCCTTTATCTATCCTCCCTATTGAGTCGCAGCATCAACGACATGTCACCGATCTCTTCTTAGAAAAACTATCGTTATCGGCATCTCTCTCTTAACGCACCGTGATCGTATCACCGATCTCGCGGTTCTTCTTAGATAAATATCATTATCGACGCTTCTGACCTTGAAAGAAAGAACTGTGAAAACGCGGTATGATTTCATCATCTATCCCTCATTGATTGATGCTTTGTGTAGCAACCGGCACATCGATAATGTGCCACCGATCCCCCAGACAAAAGTCCACGTTATAGTACTGCGATGCATTTTGGGATAGGTATGGGGCAGCGGTGGCCCGCAATGCACTTTGAAGTGGACGCGGGGTCCGCGGCGGCGGCGACGGGGTGTAGGGTGGCGGCGGTAGTGGCGATCCCCAATGACACGTGACGTCATAACATGACGGCATGTATCATCATATCATATGTACACATAAATATATATGCGCTTAACAAAAACATACAATATATTTAACTCTTCGATTATAGTGCGCGTACTTCTAAAAAGACACGCGGCGAACCCTTTACCCGTAGGCGGAGCTGTCTATCTAGCCAAAGCGTGCCGACATGCCACAACCGATCGACAACAACCAATATTTAGAAATATCATACTCGCCAGTCAACGACCAATCGCGACCATTAGACCTGACCTCTCCCTCCGTAATTGATCCCGCTATCCAAGAGATCCTCAATTATTCTCCCGAAGAGGGATTCCCTGTCCCTTCTCCTTTGAATCATCTCCCGTCTCTTCTATTCCAAGCAGATCCCATGCCGATCGACTGGGATTGGCTCTTTCGACTTTATTCCTCCCCCACCAGTGAACGGGATATAGACCATAGACTGGTGACAGCTCGAAATGACAGCATTCTCGGAAACTCCACCTCTTACACCCTGCTCTATAAGCACCTCGTCCCGATGTGCTCCTACATCACCTTCTTTGCCTTCAATTCTCACTGACCCTGTTTTTTTTCTCTTACCTACTCACACACACACATACACACACACACACACACACACACACACACACGCACGCATGTACGCACACGCACGCACACACGCACGCACGCATACACACGCACACACCCATACACAAAATTATATTAGCTAATTTAATCATTTTAACATAAACAAATCGACTGTAACTAAATTAATAATATGTCTTTTATATATATATATATAATACATATACATATTAACCCCGATGTTATTTCTTTGACATTTAATTTCTTCCATGAATAAAAATTAAAAACAATTCCATTCCAAATTCATTCTTTTATAATAAAATTATTGTACAAAATTGGTATCTTTAAAAAATAAATTTTTAAAAAATTGTTGCATTTAAAATTACATTGTATTGTTAGAAAATCTCACGTTTGAAGAATTTGTCACGTAAAAAACTATACAAATTTTACTTAAAATATCTTTTCATATTTTTTAATGTTCCGACTGGAATATCTGAATTGGAAATATCTGAAGATTTATCTGTGGCTCGGGAAGCAGTTGAAAGAAGAAATTATATTGCAAATAATTTGTAAATTAAGTATATAAAGTAATGAAAATAGGTTAAAGTATACAAAGTAAATAAAGTGTACAAAATAAACATATGTATGTAACAATGAAAATTTATTATTAATAACATTACACAGTTACATTAAGAAATTGTTTTAAAAGTTCGTTTCTTTCTCTTTGAATCGAATTGTTTTCTTTTTGTTAATTGTTTTATCTTTTATTTGTTCCCTCCTCAACTGCAATCAATTTTTTTCTCACATTGTAAACCTCCTTTGTCGCCTTTTTTGGCCACTTTTTAATGGAGTACAACGTCCGGAAACTGAATTTGACATTTCTGCTGAACTCGGCCTATCGTTTAAATGTTTATTTTCTAACGTGCAATTAGAATTACTATTATTAACATCGATATCTAATTCTATGAATGAACCAGCAGCAATCGGATTAGACAATGGCGAAGATCTAGCATTCGAATGTCGACACGGAATAGAAGGAATGCAGTTCATTGAGAAGCTACTTAGGCATGGATCGGCTAAAATTTGTTGAAATGCTGCTTGGTCTTGACATAATTGTAAATGCCTAGTCTGTGACTTGATTGACTAAGGATATTGAAAAAAATTTCCGTTCAATAGGATAACGTCCGCTCCCGCAACATGTTGAGGGAGCGATGCGGAAAGTGCGCCATTCAGCGAATAGTTCCGTAGCGCTCTTTATTGCTGAATGCGTTCATTGATAATGTGATAAGTGATTAGATAATAACTGGGCTGTAATTTATGATGTAAGTTTATGTATACATTCAAAATAAGTATAACAAATGGGCAGTGTAAGAATATTCACGTAGCAGTTTTACGTTCAGTCAGTAGTTTTGTCATAATCATATCTGTGCAATTTATTAAATTGTTTTTATTACGATTCAAAGTCAAGTTTAATCTTTGGAAATGATTATCAATCCGCTTAATGTTGTTAGATTTTTATTACAATAGTATCTATAAGTTCAGTATATCGAACAGAAACACCAATAATTAAAGCAAAAATAGAATTTTTTAAAAATATACAAAAATTATTGCTGGATAACATTTTTCACTATATTGGATTGGAATTAAGAGAAAAAATCTATCTCGATTATCAAGAACCTTATAAACTACATAATTCTGAAATAATTGAAGATGATGAAGAAGCACGGAGTGAAGATAATTTAAATGGTCATCCTCAATGTTCAAATCAATGACGCAGACTTTGACAGTTCTTATAAAAGACGAGCTGTTGAGTATTGGCAGAATTGGGACATTAATGAAAAAAATAAAAATAAAAGGAATCTTCCGCTAAAATAAGTGCAAAATAAATTTAGAAGAGTTTCATCTGAACGTCAATTAAGACGATGGGAAGAACAATTACATTCAAATAAAAATCATATAGAAAAATTATCTTACTACATGGGCTGAAAAGTCCCGGGATTTTTCAATAGATGACGCCACTAGAAAATGAACATGATTCATTTCGAGAGGTTCATCTATCACTAGTTTATGTATGAAGTTTCATGACATTTCGTTCATACCTTTACAAGCTACAGTCGTTTAAGTGGTATTACTTTCGCCTTCGTAAAAAAAATGAAAAAACAGGAATATCGCATCTTGATTAAACATTGTTTTTTGATGGGAAAAACTTCTGAACAATCATTGAAATGGTTGCAGAAATGTTATCCCACATCTGCTCCTTTGAGAACAATAGTTTATCGGTGGTTTAGTGAATTTAAAATGGATCGTACAAGCACCGCAGCTCTGGAAGGCCAAAAGAGGCTACGAATGCGGAAATCGCAAAGCAAGTGCATCGAATTGTTTTGAGTGATCGTAAAGTGAAGTTGTCAACTGAGGCCGTGGGCATCTCAAAAGAATGGGCGGGATACATTTTGCACGATGTTTTGGAGATGAAAAAGCTATCGGCACGATGGGTGCCGTGTTTGCTGACCATCGACCAAAAACAGCAGCGCTGTTGATGATTCAACGGCCGGTTTGGCGTTGTTGTAGCGTAATCGAGGACTTTTTTCGACGTTTTGTGACGATGGATGAAACGTGGGTCCATTACCACACGCCTGAGTCCAATAGGCAGTCTGCAGAGTGACTGAAAAGCCACGAAAGCCGACCAAAGCGGTCAAAAGACCAACGCTCGGCCGGGAAGGTTATGGCCTCTGTTTTTTGGGATGCGCATGACATAATCTTCATCGATTACCTACAGAAGGGAAGAACAATTACGGGAGAGTATTATGCAGCGTTATTGGACAAACTGAACGATGAAATAAAGAAAAAACGGTCCCATATGGCGAAGAAAAAAGTTCTGTACCATCACGATAACGCACCGTCACACACGTCCTTGAAAGCGATGGTCAAATTGGACCAATTACGATTCGAATTGGTTGCTCATCCACCGTATTCTCCAGATTTGGCCCCCAGCGACTATTATCTGTTCCCAAACCTCAAGCGGTGGCTCCAGAGGAAGAGATTCACATCGAATGAGGAAGTCATCGCGGAAACCGAAGCGTATTTCGAAGGCTTGGACGTTTCGTACTACAGAAAGGGCATCGAAATGTTGGAAAATCGCTATACCAAGTGTATCGCCCTCGAAAGTAACTATGTTGAGGAATAAATATAACTTTGCGCAAAAAACGCTTGTTTTCATTAAAAATCCCGGGACTTTTCAGCCCATGTAGTACATCTTCAAATTTACACATGATAAATTTACTATAGCTGTTAAATCAAGATTCATAGTTCATGATATCGATCTAAGGTGGGCTTTACAAGTTCAAAAAGAAATAGGAAATTTAAATCCTATATTTAAAGCATCTCACAGTTGGTTATCAACATTCAAAAGTCCCACCGAATTGTTTCGAAAAAAATTACAAAATTTGTAATAGAAGAACAATAAAAGATTCCGTTGAGTTGCAAATACATTTTCAGCAAAATGATTTTCTGAAAACAGTGAAACCACTTATCGAACAGTTCGGATCTGAAAATGTTTTTAATTCCGATTAAAGTGGTTTCCAATTGGAAATTCACTCTGGAAGATATATTATTGTCTAATGAAGGAGTAAAGAAAGTAGAGTGTGCTGTGCAATCTATGTCATCAACAACACTTATACACCAATAATATAACCAATAATATCGTGTAATGGAAATTTGTTGTCACCTTTATTTATTGTATTGAAAGAAACTAATGGTATATTTGGACCAAGAGTACAAAAAAATCTTATTTACATCTATAAATGTTATTGTAAAAACATCGAAATCTGGTAAAATGATTTAAATAAAAATATGTTAACGTATTCATTACATATTTCTTTTTTCGCTTCCTTTGTAAGACATGTACTCGTATGTATGAACATATATCCGACTCGAAGGACCAACAATGTATGTTCGAGTGTGTACAATGTGTGTTCGAGAGCGAATCAGAGCGAGAGCGCTGACGTGAAATTTTTAAGGTGATGCGGCGTTTGTCTAACAATATTCCTTGCGAATCACATTCGGCGGTTTTCTAGTGGCGAAGCATCTCCTTGGCGGTGCACTAATGGCGATGCGTTAGCTTAGAACGGCGGAAAACTGAGAGCGGCGGAAAACTAATAATTGTGGAGAACTAAGAGTTGCGGAGAACTAAGAG
>NW_011627373.1:281349-303669 GCF_000204515.1 Acromyrmex echinatior | reverse complement strand
ATGGACGAGAGAGAGTCTAGAGAGAAGAGACTATCTATGGAGAGGAGGCGTCAGTGAGGAAAGTTTAAATGGATGGGGGGAGAATAAATGGGAGAGATTGAGAGAGAGAGATATTGAGGTGAATGAGCAAGAGAGAGGGGAAAAGGTAAGGAGATCAAGATCGTGTAAGAACTATGAAAGAGTCCATGGTATACCTGAGTATATTCGAAAGTGCGGGAGGAAAGAAGGGAAAAAGATGGTAAAAATAGCAAGATGGAGGTGTGGGAATGAAGAGAGAGGAAACAAGTACTGGATGAAAGAAGAGGATAGAAAATGCAGACTGTGTGGAAAAGAAAGAGAAGATGGGGAGCATCTGAAGAAAAACTGTGAATACGTAAAGGAAAAAGAGGGGGAAGCAATCTGAGGATTTTAAATGAGGATGGAAGGGGGTATGAATGGATGATGAGAATAGAACGATTAAGAGAAGAGAAAAATAGAAAGACAGATAGAAAAGAGAAAATGGAAAATGCTGTGGATATATTGAGTGTGTCGAGAGTATGAATGTATGAAATTTATGAATGAGATGGAAGGAGGTGGGTGTGTGAGTGGGTGAGTGCGGGGGGGAGAATACGGATGTGTATGAAAAGAGAGAGAGAGAGAGAGAGAGAGAAGGTGTAAGAGAGTATGAATGAAAAGAAAATGTCAAGTAGGAGAGAAAGCGGAGGAAATGCAAAATGTGAAGTAAAATGTAAAACGAGAGAGAGGAATAAGATAGGGAAAGGAATGTAATAGAAATTAAGAAGTAAAGTTAAAGTGTGATTTAATTTTGGAAGTCTTTGTAATCACTTTGTGTGAAGGCAAATAAATACTACTACTACTACTACTACTACTTTCTCTTTATCTTTTATCATGTATTACAAAAAAATATGAAACATCTTATTAAGTTCATTATATCTTGATATATAACTTTTTTTTCATTGTTTTACAATCCATCCATGTATAAATATAAGGTGGTTTCTGTGATACCTTGCGTGTTTAATATATCTGAATTTCTACAGTTTAAAAAATTGAAGGCAAAACAATTAGCCAAAATCAAATTTTATTTGCTTCAAAGTATATTGTATAAACTTTTTATTTTACGAAAATAAAAAATATTGTACTATGATAGTGTATACATTAAGTACATAAAATTGTGTGTATACATATAATATATATAAAAATATTTTGAGAATAAAAATAAAAAATAATAGTAAAATTAACATCACATTTCATGTGATTTTTACATTAATAAATTATATCATCATTATTAAACTAATTATACTTATCTTTACATTACAAAAAGCATTATATTGTACACATATCTTCAATATATCAAATATTTTATCAATTGTAATTAAATCCAAAAAGATTTGATGAACTGATTTACGTATTAATGTATGAGGTCTAATTGTAGGTAATTGTCAATATTTAATTTAATCAAAATTAACGTATAAAACGGTATCAAAATGAAATAAAATGATTCATAATGTAATCTTTATGATCAATTATAATTATTAGATATTTTATTAATTTGATATCCTTCTCAATAAAAATATTTTTATTAAACTTTTCTTTCAAGATTGATCCACATCTAGTGGCTTTAATCTACCTATTTATAAATAAAAATTCCGCGAGAAAAAAAGACAATCTAATCTAGATTATCTATATCCATTCTGTTGTTCAATACTTAGTGTAAGTGTACTTAGTAGTTAGTTAAACGACATTTACATACGTTAACCTCCAGTGTACATATCTTACAGTGTAGTTCTCACAAAATTCCTAGAGGAACTGCGAAAATTATTTCTGAAAATTTTGTAAAAAATATTAAAACGTGTTTGTGCCTCGTGCAGCAAGAACTAATACAGTTAAAATATTAGCCGACAACTCGGAAACTATGGCAGAGACGTTAGAAAAAGCGTTGGCACCATTATTAATCATTGGATCGTTTTGCAATTTGTGCATGTTCGAAAATCTTCGTGGCCAACCTAAGGCGTATCTCTCTTGCCTATATGCTTTGGCCAAATGGGGCTCTCTTACGTATTTCTTTTACTATCCAATATTCATCTGGAATTGGAGAAATGGTATAATATACTATATCTATTTCTTCCTATTGATTTTGATTCCATCAATTCTCAGTGGTTTTTATCATTTTAAGGTAATTATTAATTTTAAAATATACTCCCTATCCCTATATAATAATATTTGATCTTTTAATATTACTTATCTTTTATAAATAAATATTAATAGTATTTTTATTGAGAGTATTAAAAGAGATCTTAAATTCACATTATAGGCAAATACAAAATTATAAAAAATTTTTATAAATGGCTTTCGATAACGTCAACCATGACCTACTTTTAGTAGTTTTATTTTTTCAAACTTAAACTATGCAGCCTATTTCATTCGCCATTTCTTCTCTCTCGCTAATCTGCTCATTCCTTACAAATCGCACGCAGCAAATCCTCGTATATAACCCTTTTTCTCTTTTCTCGTCTCCTCATGCCGTTCTTTTCTCGCCGGAATATTGCAGGTATCAACCATTCTCGGACCATTATTTTTTAACATTTTTATCTCTGATTTGTCTAATGTTTCTCTGTCCTCCAAGCTCTTCATATTATGCAATAGCTTCAACTACGTAATTCTTCTCAAATTCTTTCACTCATTCGATGCTTTAACAGCCTGTTCTGCTTTAAATAAAGATCTAAAATTTATTGCCAAATGGTCTATTAATAATTATCTATTCGCTGCATTTAAATCATTTTTGCTAATTGTTAATTCCTCAATATTACTATCCCATATTCAATTCTTCGATATTTCTCTTAACTCCGTTCGAATTTCTTGCTCCTCCTCTATTAAGATTCTTGGTGTAAGTTGACTCTTCATGGACATTCGAGTCACACGTGGCCATTAAGTGTCGGGCTGCTTACGCCCGTCTACGTCTTCTTTATTTCCTTCGCCACATATCTTCCTGCTCTCAAAAACTTCTCAATTACGCGTTATTCATTATTTGATTACGCCAAAGTCATCTACGTCCCGGCTTTTAATCAACAACTCCTTAACCGTGTACAACGTATCCAAAAAATTCTTGCTTCTCCTATCGTCCGTAAATACGACCATATATTTCCGTAATACCAAAGATTTAGCTAGTTTAGAATGTGGCAATGTTTTATTCTCCACCTGTGCTGTCTCGTTTTTCTTCCTTGCTTTTCTATATTTGCAACATCTCCTTTAGTTGAACTCTGAGCTTCATTCCACTTTTAACTCCCTTGTCATCAGCTACCAAGATTACTTATCCTTCCCCATTCATCGTTCTACTAAGTTCCGTGCTGCTTTCTCCTACACCTCAGTCAAATATTTTAATTCTCTTCCTGTATCGATTAAACTTCTCTCTCTCTCTTTTTTCTTCTTTCTGTTGCCTCGCATTTCATCGCGTCATTCACAATATTTAATTCTTACCATACAAGTTACAATTTAATGCTTCATTCATACAACATCGATCACTAGAATCCGTTCTTTCACCTTTTCAGAATGATAAAAAAAAATCTCTAAAAATTCATCAACATACTTTCAACTTCCTAGAATAAAAAATATTGGAACTTCATTTTGGAAAATAATAAAATGTAGTATAATTTATAATTACTGAAAAACTCAAAGAAACTTGCACGAACAAAAATCGCTCAATCACTAGTGACTGATACTTGTAAGATAAGAGCATGATGGAAAGGATAACATGATGTACTCAGTTTGCAAGTAACTCTCTCTAAATCTCCGCCATTTCTTCTCTGGTGGAAAAATTTCTATGTCAAAGTACGCCAAAAACTATTCCTAAGTACACCAAAAACTGTTCCTAAATACGCGGTTTCGAACATGGAAGTAGTTTGGCGTAAAATTCTACTTCTATGCCAAAGTAAACCGATTCATGTCTTTACGCCAGACAACGCCAAACAATGCCAAACTATGGCAAATTACGTTAGAAAATACGTCTAATTATGCCTAATTATGCTTAACTACGTTAAAAATTACATCTAACAAGGAAACACAACTAGTTGTATGTCGCCGATTTAAATGAGCTTTTAGTTGTTCTACAGACAAAAATAAGAGACACGTATTTTTTTATACGTGCTGAGTCGCATGTTAAGGAGGTGAAATTCTCCCTTGAAGAAAATCGATTTTCTTCTTTCGAAGCGAATATCTTCGAAACTATGAGAGATAGAAAAAAATTTCTGCAATAAAAATTGAATGATTGCAAGAATACTTTGTAACTATAACAAAACAAATTTTTTTTAGTTATTTATTTATTGTATACCCTCACTCTCTACTCTTATTTTCAAAAATTTTTTAATTTTTTATATGATCGAAATTAAAGAGCATTTTATGCTGAAAACAACGACATGTATTTAAATTATGAAAAACCATTTTTGAGATATCAACGAAAACGTCTCCATATAAGCACTCTGTACCTATCCGTATTCGTCTCATACCGCGTTGGTTGCGCGAGATAGCGATAAAGGCAACACAGTTTATTACAGTGCAGTAATGACTATTGAAATAAGTTTTATAAATAATAATAATAATAACAATACCAACAGCAACAGTGACTTTGTCAATCTGCTAAAATCAGCTGTCAAATACTTTTGAAGGTATGTTTATAAAAGAATATACAAAATATTTTGAACAATTAAGAACAAAGCATTAATAAAGAAATTAATACTTTAATAAAATTTTATTCATTTCATTTTCATCGTAGAGCAGCTAATTCCATTTAATGTTGACATCAATAATGTATTGATAAGGCGATGTAAAAAATAGATAGATAGATTGTAGATTTGCTGATAAAACAATTTTTGTCTGCGTATGTTATTGACACATAAGTATAAAAAGGGGCAAATCGTTGGAATGAATTCAGTTTCGTGCTTTGATTTCGAATAAGTACTACTAGTTGCTAATGATACTAATTGGCTAATAAGTATTTATTTTTTATAACTGCATTATATGTTGTCGTACAGTAGCTAATTGCAGTGTTAGCTTCAATGTTAACATGAATAATGTATTGCAAAACATTGCGTCTTATTAATCTAGGCGAAAAATAGTATTCAACTGTTAGGATTTGATGAAACAGTATATTTATAATTTAATAACATTTTTAAAACACTTGTAGGAAGACGTATACATATACATTGTATAAAATTGATTTTTCTCTTGTTCAACGAATTCCTTTGAAGGATAATCAAATTTATTATGAAATAGACAATAAAAACTTTTCTCTCTTTCTTTTAATTATTATATTGGAAATGGACATGTAAATAATATTTATAATTTTTAAAAAATAATGCGATTTAATCCACGAAATGTAATAATACTGCTGTCTGCAGTATTTAATACTGCTGTATTTACTGCCGTGGACTTTCCAGAAAGTCCTATAACAACAGAAGAAGTTATGATACAGAGAAAAATGGAAAAGATGATAAAAGAAATGTACTACTATGAAATTGAACAAGAAGAATCGTTGGATTTTTTAAACTCATATGACCAGAATATATGTACCAGAAGCACAAGAAATAGAACTCATAGATGAAAAAGAAAATTATGCACGCAATATAAAAGAAATGGTTTGTGATATCGACGATATTTCAACAAAATATAAAAAAGGAGGCTGTTGAATATTGAAGAAGTGGTAAGTTAAAGCCGAGAACAATTGAATCTGTAAAATCAAGATTTCGGAAAGTAATGTCAAGCAGACCAATTGCGACAATGGGAAAAGCAAATGAATGTAGGTAGTAATAGACTTGAAAAGTTGGAACGAATTTTAGTATACACGTTAGATAAATTTATTGAAGCTATTCGTAAAAGGACAATGATCTATGATATTGATATTACACGGGCTTTGCAAGCGCAACAACAAGTAAACTTATTAGGTTTTAAAGCATCACACGAATGGGTTAGAAGATTTAAGCTCGCGCATCAAATTGTATCTAGAAAAGTTATTAGAAATTTATAACTAAAAAAGCTTTAATGTCAAAGGTAGCTTTACAGGCAGAGGCAGCAATAGGTTTATTGAAAATATCAAATATTATATTGACCGTTATGGAATTGAAAATGTGTATAATTCGGACCAAAGTGGTTTTCAATTAGAATTGCACGCTGGTCGTACATTGGCACAGAAAGGTGTAAAAAAGTAGAGCCTGTAGTACAGACAATATCTGCGATTATGCAATTATATAATACAACCTGTTATTTCAGCCAATGATAGATTATTATCTCCACTTCTTGTAGTGTTAAAAGAACCTAGTGAGACATTAGGTCCTAGGGTATAAGAAACGATGTTTTTGCAAATAACATTTTTATTATGTTAAAATCTGGTAAATTAACATCTAATCATTTTGAAACTTGGATAAGAAAAGTACATTATATTATCCAAATGGACCAAATTCAGTTTTATTGTTAGATTCATGGACTGGTCATTGTCCGGATATAATTCAAAGAAATAGACCAGATTCTACACAAGATATTGTTTTATTAACTATACCGACTGGAATAACAGGAAAAATACAACTGTTAGATGTTTTTGGATTCCGTTTATGGAAGAATTTCGTCAAGCATTTTTCAGATGTAGTCATGCTTTTAGATCTTGATATAAAATTTCATTCTAGAAACGCTATTTTAAAATTACAGTCATTAACGCACAATCAGTTTTCATCGCCAAGATTTACTAATTTGTTTAAATACGCTTGGTATAAAAGTGAATATTTAGAACATAGACCAGGAGAATTTGATACATCGGTCGATTTTTGTTTTAAAAAACATTCGAAAGCAACATACAAGCAGCGATATTTGTGGTGAAATAGCTGTAATTACTTGCGCATGGTGCAAAAAGTCTCTCTGTATAATCCATTTTTTCCATAATCATCATATTTGTAATCTGTATGAACCGTAAATATTGTAATGATTTATATGTATACATTGTAAAAAGATAATTTTAAGCAATGTCTAAAAAAAGACACATGGTGTATGCTTCTCACGTTTTAATTGTAGTAAATACAAAATAAAAACAAATATTGATTATTGACATTTTATATCAATACAAATACCATATTATATTAATAAAAATATCAAACATTAACAATAACTTTAAAATTATTGTATCGTAGAATTACAAATAAAGAAAGTAAAACAAATTATATTGGGAGTACAAATAAATTTCCGCTGTTTTTAATCAAAAATTAAGCATTTATTGTGAAAGAACGGTACATAATGTTTTATTGAAAGTATTGTCCATCGCTAGCTATTACTTTTTCCCATCTTTCTGGTAACATACGGATATCGCGTTGAAAGAACGCTTCATCTTTTAAGATTATCCAATTATCAATCCAATTTTTGGTATCTTCATATGATGTGAAGTGCTGCTCAGACAGGCCATGCGTCATCGATCGAAATAGATAAATATAATCGGAAGGGGCAATGTCTGGAATACGGCGGATGGGGTAGAACTTCCCAATTGAGTGTTTCCATGTAGGTTTTGACCGGCGCCGCAACATGTGGTCGAGCATTATCATGCAGGAGAATAATTTTGTCATGCCTGGAGTAGTAGTAGTAGTGGGCGCATTTTTCCTTGAGTGCTCGGCTCAATCTCATCAATTGTGTTCGGTAGAGAGCCCCCCCAGTAACAGTTTCGTTCGGTTTGAGAAACTCATAATACACGACACCAAGCTGATTCCACCAAATACAAAACATGAATTTTTTTCCATGAATATTCGGCTTGGCTGTCAATGTTGAAGCATGGCCAGGCGATCCCCATGATTTCTTCTTCTTTGGATTATCGTGGATCTATTTTTCATCACCAGTGACTATACGATGCAAAAAACTCTTTTTATGCCTGACAAGCAGCATTTCACATATGGAAAATCGGCGTTCAACGGCTTCAGTTCATATGGAACCCAATTCCCTTGCTTTTGAATCATTCCTAATGATTTCAAACGATGTGAAATTGCTTGTTGAGTCCTAATGTAAGTGCAAGTTCTTTTTGTGTTTGGCACGAATCTTCATCCAATAATGCTCCAATTCCGCGTATTTGTACACTTTCGGCCTTTCTACGTTCTTTGTCTTGGACGTCAAATTCACCGTTTTTAAACTTTTGAAACCACTCACGACAACTTCTCTCACTTAAGGCAGTCTCACCATATGCTTCTACAAGCAATCGATGAGCCTCAGCTGCATATTTCTTCAAATTAAAGAAGTAAATTAAAAGTTCCCGCAAATGACGCTTATTCGGCTCAAAACTCGACATTTTCGCACAAAAAAAAATATATCATGCTGATACAAAATCGCTAGTATTTCAAGGTTATGTTGTTGACAGATATCCAACCTTACGATATAACGTTTTACATCAGACAATTTTAACCATAGCTTGCTAGTAGCGCAGTCTTTGTCAAATGGCAGAAACTTATTTATACTCCCAATATTAGATTTCTATAAAGGTATAATACCATTACTTCTCAATTCATGTTTTGTAAATATAAAAATAAATTTATGTAACACAATTAACGTACCATATTTTTTAATGTTTTTTTCACATACACAAATAATGGTACTTACAAATTTCCGTCTATCTACCTCAATCCTTGCAAATTCCATCGTCAGATTTAGGTAATATTTCAGAAGAATTTCCTCGACTACAAACTTCTAATATTCGAAAAAATTCCATTGGACCTCGACTATGAGTTTGAAATTGAGTTCCAGAATGTACTCGTAAATTATTATCGGCATTCTGCGGCAAATTGTTTTTTTTTTTTGCATTATTAGCTAGACGTCTCTGACACTGACTGTAAAATAGGATACGCAAGTTTACACGGGTTATTATAATGTTTTTTATAAATTAATAAGTAGAAAGGAAAATGTATCAAAAACATATATTATTGATAAATGCAATATAAATTATTAATAATGAAATAAGTATCTTTTTTTTTGTTATGAGTTCATAAGAAGTACCGCATTTACAGGTTACTTCAAATTTATATTCATAAGTTTCACAGTTGCACATTTTATCCATTTTCAATTTATATGAAGCACCGCACTTGCACGTTATTTCCATAGCAAAATCAACTGACTATGCATAATCAATACTGCATATGCTGATTTATTGCACTTATTGCACATAGGAGCAAATCTTTGCTCCTAATCAATTTTTGCATAACATCGCATTAATAAGACATATTAGTGACCTCGCCCTGATAAAGTGAAAGGTTCAAAAAACATCGGCATTAACAAGGGATAAAAACACAGCGATAATCAGCTAACCCTCTGATATCTTTAATAATACCTGGAAAAAAAACGCTACAATTGGAAATGATAATTTTCACTCGTCAATACATTTGGTTGTGATAACTGTAAGATGAACATATCCTTATCATTATTTCTGGTTGTGGTAATTGTAGCAATTTTTTCCGTGTGCGAAAGCATTATCAAGATGACACCTTATCAATACATCATTGATGTCAACATTAAATGAAATTAGCTGTTCTATGATGAAAATGAAATGAATAAAATTTTATTAAAGTATTAATTTCTTTATTAATTGTTTATTCTTCTTAATTGTTCAAAATATTTTGTATATTCTTTTATAAACGTACCTTCAAAAGTATTTGATTGATTTTAACAGTGACAAAGTCATTGTTGCTGTTGGTATTGTTATTATTATTATTATTTACAAAACTTATTTCAATAATCACTACTGCACTGTAATAAACTGTGTTGCCTTTATCGCTATCTCGCGCAACCAACGCGGTATGAGACGAATACGAATAGGTACAGAGCGTTTATATGGAGATGTTTTCGTTCATATCTCAAAAATAGTTTTTCATGATTTAAATACATGTCGTTGTTTTCAGCATAAAATGCTCTTTAATTTCGATCATATAAAAAATTAAAAAATTTTTGAAAATAACAGTAGAGAGTGAGGGTATACAATAAATAAATAACTAAAAAAAAAATTTGTTTTGTTATAGTTACAAAGTACTCTTGCAATCATTCAATTTTTATTCCAGAAATTTTTTTCTATCTCTCATAGTTTCGAAAATATTCGCTTCGAAAGAAAAAAACCGATTTTCTTCAAGGGAGAATTTCACCCCCTTAACATGCGACTCAGCACGTATAAAAAAATACGTGTCTCTTATTTTTGTCTGTAGAACAACATACTAAAAATTCATTTAAATCGGCGACATACAACTGGTTGTGTTTCCTTGTAAGTACGCGAATGACCATGGAAATAGTTGGTGTAGAATTCTACTCCTACGTCAAAGATTTACGCCTTCTTACGCGAAACTATGCTCTAAGTATAATTTCGGGTACATTTACAATATACAATATATACTGTTTAAAGTAACATGATGACATCTTGAACTCATTTGGCATGAATTCATACTATCACGCTATATATATATATATATATATGGATGTCACGTTAAAGACAAAAAGCTACCAATTATGAAACGCGAAACATGAGACGGTATTCATAAGCTGCGTTCCGTTTCACGCATAATGCGCATGATGCATTATTTAGCCTTATTATTCATCGAATGTTAAACAAGGATAAATGATGCATTATGCGCATCATTTATGCATGAAACGGAACGCAGCCATAGTCTGTTTTTATTTTAAAACTATCTTAAATAACATCTTAAAAGACTAATACAGTCCTCGGATTGATTTATGGCACCTTAAGATTGTACTTAAGACAATCTTAAGTGCAAGAATCAAATATGAATACTGACCTGTTTCGCATCGTGAAATTGGTATTGAACTTGTTTAACACACTATAGGTTTCTCTTTCTATAGGAAGAGAACCTAAGATGAATTATGATGTGTGTCAAACAAGGAAAGAAGCTTTGTTTCTTGAGTGAGAAGAAATAGACCCTCATAGAAATAGACAGCGGAGATTTAGAGGGAGACGCTTGCAAACTGAGCACACCATGTTATCCCTTCCACAGAGATACTGATGTAATTGGCATATGTGAAGGTGCTCGCGTGCGCGCGCGTGCGCGCGTGCGTGTGTGTGTGTATGTGCGCGTGCGTGTGGGTACGTTTGTGTATGATTTTATCTATTGCTTCACTACTTATTGTATCGCAGTCTTACAACGAAGGTTAGGCAACTCAAAAATTCAGAAAATTCTGAAACATTGTGTGCAAATAGAGATAGTTTATCTGTAATACAAAACTATTTTTTGTTCGAACAGAATTACAGTTGATATAATATTTTTTCTTTTTTTGAAATACGTTGCAACTGGTTGCTCTATCAAAAGTTAAAATTAAATAAACAATATTTTATAAAAATAACAATTTTTTTATTCATACTTTGTTTTTAATTGCCTGAAGTATCTCGTATATTCATTTATGTATATCATAAATATATTTGGTTTGACGCATATGTTATTATTATTGCTGCTGTTGTTGTTGTTATTGTTATATAAAAGCTCATATTTTAATAATTGCTACTGTGTTGATAATTGCTGCTGAACTGATACTATGTTGATGGATTGTATTGTATTTACGATTGACGCTATCTCGTGCAGCCAACGCGGTATGAGACGAATATCTACGGAACGGATATACATAGGTGTTACATATTTAAAAAATGGTTATTTGAAACATAGCTATAATGTACATTGTTGTTTTCAGCGACAAATGCTCTTTGATTTGCACTATATAAAAATTAAAAACATTTTTTAAATAGGGGTGCGGATAGGGGTATAAAATAAATAAATAATTAAAAAAAAAATTTTTTTTATTGTTATCCTAAAATATTTTTGAAACCACTCAAATTTTATTTCGGAAATTTTTTCATATCTCTTTTAGTTTAGACGATAGTTATTTCAAAAGAAAAAAAATCAATTTTATTCAAAAAAGCGTTTCACCACCTAAAACTGTAATTCTATATAAACAAAAAATAGTTTTATGTTACGGATGTACTACTTTACTTGTATACAAAGTTTCAGAATTTTTTGAATTTATGAGTTATCTACTGTCCTTCGTTTCGATTTTTTATGCTAGTAGGCTTTGTAACAGCAGTTTTGCTGACGTCTAACTATTTGCAAGTTACTTTAATCTATTGCATCATATTTTATGTTTATGTCTATTACTCTGTTAACACGTAATTTTTTTCATGAAGCAATAAACTAAATTAAATTGAAAAAAAAAACATTACAATCCGAAGCGCCACTACGGTCTAAGTATTAAGATGTTGAACTAATATATATATTATTCAAACGAATGAATTAATTTCAGAAATAATAATTACGTGTCGATATGGTTGTCGACATTAACGCAATAAATCTGAAATGTAATACTCCCCCCAAAATTCCCCAAATTAATCTTAAAAAACTGTAATAAACTTATTGCGAAAAATATTGCCTCGGCCGGGAGTCGAACCCGGATCTCTTGCATTCCGTGCGAGCGTCCTGAGCCTTTAGACTACCGAGACCTTAGCAATAATTTTTCGCAATAACCGATATGTATCGAGAGTAACGCATTATTTCAGCGCGCGTTTATAAACAATAAGATAGGAAACAAGACCGTTTATATTAAATAACATTACAATCCGAAGCGCCACTACGGTCTAAGTATTAAGATGTTGAACTAATATATATATTATTCAAACGAATGAATTAATTTCAGAAATAATAATTACGTGTCGATATGGTTGTCGACATTAACGCAATAAATCTGAAATGTAATTTCAGCGGAATGCAAGAGATCCGGGTTCGACTCCCGGCCGAGGCAATATTTCTCGCAATAAGTTTATTACAGTTTTTTAAGATTAATTTGGGGAATTTTGGGGGGAGTATTACATTTCAGATTTATTGCGTTAATATCGACAACCATATCGACACGTAATTATTATTTCTGAAATTAATTCATTCGTTTGAATAATATATATATTAGTTCAACATCTTAATACTTAGACCGTAGTGGCGCTTCGGATTGTAATGTTATTTAATATTAACGGTCTTGTTTCCTATCTTATTGTTTATAAACGCGCGCTGAAATAATGCGTTACTCTCGAGACATATCGGTTATTGCGAAAAATTATTGCTAAGGTCTCGGTAGTCTAAAGGCTCAGGACGCTCGCACGGAATGCAAGAGATCCGGGTTCGACTCCCGGCCGAGGCAATATTTTTCGCAATAAGTTTATTACAGTTTTTTAAGATTAATTTGGGGAATTTTGGGGGGAGTATTACATTTCAGATTTATTGCGTTAATGTCGACAACCATATCGACACGTAATTATTATTTCTGAAATTAATTCATTCGTTTGAATAATATATATATTAGTTCAACATCTTAATACTTAGACCGTAGTGGCGCTTCGGATTGTAATGTTATTTAATATTAACGGTCTTGTTTCCTATCTTATTGAAAAAAAAAAGTTTTTGGACACATCAACTTTAATGCTTACATTATTATAATATAACTCTTTATCTGTCACATTTCCTATACATATTGCAATAACAATTTTTACTCAAATATAAAATTATAATAATTCTTTCTGTGTCGTATAAATGATCAATGATTTTTTTAAAGGAATTGAAAATGTGCTTACATGAGCTTGCTATAGTAGACAACACGTTGGAAGCTCTCGGAGCGTCAAAGGAATACCAAAGATTACATAACTGGATAATTCGAATGATAATCGTATGGATTGTATACGTTTTTTGTCCATTAGCATGTAGTATTTTTTTTGTTTTTTTCGTTCTTAATTATGACATAAATTTCACTTCGCTTTTTTATGTGACGAGAACTACATTTCTGGTCCATTATCCGTTAAACATCATTATCTTAAGTGCTCTGATTTCTACAGCTATTCTTGGGTTAGTATTATATATGTGTATATATTTACTTTGTAAGCTATTTTTATTGACATAGTGCGTCAAAATGTTTACAGTGTAAAACACATAAAGACTTTTTGCTAACATGTTAAAAATAGAAGCCATGATCATCAATGATCATGATGTAGACAACATATATATGCTTTCTGTATTGTATATACAAAACATGTATATACAATACTTACTTTGAGTTTTAAAAATATACTAAATTATTTAAAATAAATAATTAATCATTATCTTTCATTGTTAAATATTTATAAGACAATATTTATTGACCATCTTTAGAAAATGCTTCGAAGGAAGAAAAGTTAAGTAATGTAATCGAATAAATATACGGTCAAAATTTCTACTTCCAATGAACTCAATCTTGACATAGAAAAGTAACGATAAAATTGTAACATAAAAGGTAACGGTCAAATCATCCTAAAAGAGTAACGACAAAACTAACGATAAAAGTAACTTCGTCCCTGGCTGTAAGAGAGAGCCGCGCCGCATGTCGATAAGTATGGTAGTTATGATCGAATCAGATGCTATGCCTTCGCAATAGAATAAGTTTCTATATCCAAAGCGTCCTGTTTCGTAAATGCATTTCAAAAAAAAAATTTGTATAAAAGTTCTGTATAAAAGTTTCATCTGCGTGCTCGCAGTGTGCATGCAAATATTTGGACTCAAAGGGCTGTATAATACTTATTATTTCTACTATAAACTCTCTTCCCAAATGTCCCCGATTCGCCTTTGATACATTAACGTCTATGAAAGGATGGCCATGAGCGATGTAACTTCACAATTTCAAATTGAAATATGTCGAAGAAACGTGATGTTTGGAATTCACTATTATAGATTTTCTACTATTTTTACGAGTTTTGGTTAAGGAAATATTAGGTATAAAGTTTTTACAAAGAGTAATTGGAATTGGAAATTTACACTTTTCATATAAAAATGAATGTTAAAGTAAATGCATCGAACGTATGTAGTACCGTATATTAACACAAATTTATTTATATTACTATTTAGGAATGCTCCGCATAATATGTTAAGGGGTACAGAACATCGAATATCTGCCGTCAAATTTTTTTATACATTCAATTATCCGATTGGATAACGAATTTTCCGGATGTCCTGCGAGACATCTGGAAAGAGACTTGCAAAGAAAAAAAAAACAATCTTTTAATCAAAGATGCTTTAACAAAAGGTTCTTTAAGGGAATCTTTACGTTTGAGAGTCGACTTTGAAGGCATTCTTTGAGAATTTTTTCAATAAACAAAAATTTAGGTAGTTTAAAACTAATACAGGTCTCTTTAGAAAGTGCGTACAATACAAATATAAAAAAATATATTTTTTGTAGTGTTAATTTTTACATGATAGTAATAAGATGACGTTGAAATTAGGCCTACACTGCGAATACGGTCAAACGGTGATCAAGGTACAGATGGTATTGTTGGTCCGATAGCAAAAGTGAAGCTTTTTCTTATAATGTATGGACTTATAATTCTTGCCCGAATAACCAGAATAATTAATATCATGTGCATATTTTTAAAATGACAACAGTTTGAAAAAATAATTCGAATTTTTTTCACATTTTTCCTTTTATTTGACCTTCAAAAAAATAGAAAAAATTAAGAGACTATTATTATGTATTAAAATTAAGAAACTATTAGTAGACTATTATTTCTAGTATGTGTGATAATAACATCTTCTCTGAGTATAACCGTAAAAGTAGAAGTCAGTCGGACTTTTTGAAATCGTGATGGCCATATTCGAAAACAGGGTTTCGGGAAAAAGGCGAATAAAATTTTTGAAATATTTTAGTACAATATTAATTATAATTTAGTACATATCGCTCCGTTTTTCATTAGAAACGAAAGTGACGCTCAGAAGGGAACGAAACTCTGCTCTATTGGACAGAAAATTTCTAGAATGGTTTTGAAAGGTTGAATATAAATAATGGCGAGCGCTGAAATTATTTATATTCTAGTTATAGCAATTGATAGATGGGCGCCATTTGAATCGATCAAGAGGCACCAAACACCATATCATTTTATCTCGTATATCTTGGACAATTTTCTCCCAAATTGTCATTTCTCCCAAAAAACATTTTTGGGATATTCTTGAGACTATAAGTTTTCAAAAAAATATAAAATAATTGATATTTTTTGTCCCTAAAACGTAAAAATCTCCTTAACAAAATGCATTCATTTAATGTTTTTAGTAATTTTGTTTAACATTTCTTAGCTTACTGATTGACAAATTGTTATTTTCTGTAAGGCGCATATTTTTCTGGTGGCTTTTGTTTTCATTTTCTGAAAGCAAATTATAAATTAAAACGACTAAAACTAAATTGTAAATTTTGGAGAAAACATATCTTGAAAGTCTACTCCATATATATATGTGTTGGAATTAATTCGTAGCGTTTTTTTAATGAAAGAATGTTATTTATTTCACATGAGCATTAAAAAATACATTAATGAAAGTACTTCCCATCACTTTCTACTACTTTTGACCATCTTTCGGGCAATGAATGAATACCGCGTCGGAAGAACTGTTCATCTTTAGATGAAATCCAGGAATCGAACCATTTTGTACAATCTTCGTAAGATGTGAACTTCTGCTCGCACAAGCTATGAGCTAATGATCGAAACAAGTGGTAGTCGCTAGGTGCAATATCAGGAGAATACGGCGGGTGCGGTAGCACTTCCCATTTAAGTGTTTCCAGGTATGTTTTTACCGGTTTTGCAACGTGTGGGCGAGCATTGTCGTGCAGCAAGATGACTTTATCGTGTCTTTCGAAGTATTCCGACTGTTTTTGCTTCAATGCACGGCTCAAGCGCATCAGTTGCCGTCGGTAGAGATCTCCAGTAACGGTTTCATGCGGTTTTAGCAGTTCGTAGTATATGACACCCTTCTGATCCCACCAAATACAGAGCAGGAGCTTTGAGCCATGGATATTGGGCTTTGCCACTGATGTTGATGGTTCGCCGGGCTTAACCCATGACTTTCTGCGCTTTGGATTGTCATAATGGATCCACTTTTCGTCACCGGTAACAATCCGATGCAAAAAACCTTTTCTTTTCTGCCGTTGAAGCAGCAGTTCGCACGTGAGAAAACGTCTCTCAATATCCCTTGGTTTCAATTCATATGGGACCCAATGTCCTTCCTTCTGGATCATGCCCAAACTTTTAAGACGTTTTCCTATTGTTGAGAAGTCAACTTCCAATGACGTAGATAATTCTTTAAGTGTTTGACATGAGTTTTCATTGAGCAGTGCCTGCAAATCGTTATCTTCAAATTTTTTCGGCTGACCAGGTCGCTCCTTGTCATCCAAGTCGAAATCACCAGCTTTAAAACGTGCAAACCACTTCCTACACGTTTGCTCAGCCAGAGCATGTTCACTATACACATCCACTAAAATACGATGAGCTTCAGCTGCACTTTTGTTCATATTAAAGTAATGAAGCAAAACTCCCCGCAAAAACACTTTATCTGGCACAAATTTTGACATATTCAATGAATTATACAGTATTGTTATTTATGATTTCAAGAAAGGTTATGTACGGCAAATGACGTCCTATGATAGATGTTTACAATGTATACAGAACTATAGGTAACAACGAAATAGTGTACTGCTTGTGCCATCTCTTGTAAAACGCTACGAATTAATTCCAACACCTAATAAAATATTGTATTAAAACAAAAAAAAAATTAAAAAATTCTAATTTAGTATGACTTTTTATTACTTATTAACGCAATTAGAATATGCTTATATGCATAATGCATATGTCATAATGTTAATGAAAAACACTAATTATATTAATGAAACACACTCTTTTTCACTCATTTTAGATACACAAGCTCTAGATTTCATCGAATCAATGATCTCTTACATGTACTCTGTTCTGACCTGTCCAGAAACAGTGCAGATTACAGAAAACAAAATAGATCCATCTTTGTGGATCAGCAGATAACAGGAGCTAAGAATCACATTCAATATATATGGATTATAATGTAATAATTATTTAATAAAATTACTATATGGTATACACACATGTGCACACTAATGTATATATGTATACAGAATGTCTCAAACTAACTTTCACATCGACATATTTTAAAAAGTATAAAAAATATTTTTTATGAAAGTGCAACTGTTTCGAGAGAGGCCTATTGGCCTGTAATCACATTATTTTTTTCTAGATAAAGGTACCATGAGAGACGCAATGAAAAATATGTAATGTTTATTTGCGCTTTTTAAAATAGAATTATGATTTTTTAATATGATCTATAATTATTCTACATGTATGATCTATAATCATTCTACAAGTTTTAAGTCAGAAATTTAAAAAAATTAATAATTTACGATATATTATAGGTACATTTTTCTAGCACATATAATTGACATGACACATTAAATATCTCGTAAACTATTAATATTCTGATAATTGTAATATCCTAATACTTTTATGAATAGAATAATGAGATAAATCAGGTGTAAAGAAAACATATACATTTTGTTTAACAAAATTATTCATTGTATCTATTTTTTTGATAAAACTTTAGTAAATGGGCGACCTTTTGCCAATTTCAGTAATCATGATAGATATTGTCATAATCCTAAGAGACCTTCTACAGGATTTTTAGTCGTCGCTTGTCCTTCCTTAGAAAACTATTATTAAATAAAATTGATAATATTAGGTGCAGTAAAAAAAAATCCATTATTTTTCCAATGATCGTCTACGCGATACAGATTACTAAAGCCATCTATTGGAAAAATAATGGTTTTCTTTTTACTACACCTAATATAAACGTATGTTTAACTTTTTGTTTTTTTCCAAATGGAGTAAAGCAGACGAATTCTGTGTTTTAAAACAAAAATTCTCTCCTTTATATTCTTTGCTTTACTAATACAAATTCTCTAAAAGACACAAATACTCTACTTTCAAAACAAAAATAATATAAGAAAAAAGTAGCTAAGTTAGAATATGATAAAATAAAAAAATAGAATAGATAATGTCAACTAATTATTCAACGAATTTTACAGAATATAAATAAACATAATCACGCATTCATAATTTAGAAAGATGTTTAGCATTTAAGCAGAAGGAGGATGGGTCCTGTAAGATGGAAGTGAATCCTAAAGTGTGTGTATGTGTGTCCTGTATTACCGAACACATAATTTTTGTGTAACAGTTATCTTTTTCTCTGTTATTCATTCTCCAAAATTGTTCTCCAGGATTAAAGAATAAGCATTAATACATATCTGCGAAGTAGAATCTAAATGTTGAGAACGACAAAAAGTTTCGAAATTGAGATTTTCTTTATTATTTTTTTAGTCCAATATGGTACTCCAGAACTATTACGTTATAACAACATTTGCTTCATATAAAAGCTGTATAATGTGTACTTACGAAATATTAGTTCACAGACTAGTAGTTTGCACGAAGAAGCAATATAGATTTCTTAAAATTGAACTTAGACGTCCAATTAGAACGTTATTATTATATGAAAATTTGCGTACCTACATGTGCGTGAGACATTGATGTAGTAGTATATAATGACGTATCGATAAGATGTAAATCGTCTGTATATATGTACTATTTACAATATGCATATTCGTCTTTATGATCCCCTTAAAACTATATGGAAAAAAATTTAAATTCGAATGGGTGTTATAATCGATTAAATGTAGAGGCAGAGAATTAAGGATGTTTTATACTTATATTTTATAATTAAGGATATTTTCAAAATGATAACAAAATTGTGAAAAAATTACAGATTATTCTAAATCACGTTTAAAAATAATGCGACAAAGGTAACGGTTTACTATCTGAATAAGTTTTAATAAATAGTAGTATTTCTTTAATCTGTGTTTTAATAAAAGTATATGGAAATGCATTGTATATTATAGAATAAATGATAAATATCTCAATTTTTTAATATAAGTATTATGTGTTTAGAATTACATATGTAGAGTTACATTGTGATGCATGAACTAGTCCACAAAATATTTATTTTTATATTTTTGTAAATAATTAGTAAATCGCAATAAAACTTTACATAAATTATTTTATGTGAATATGTGTGTAAAGTACGTATAAAAGAAAAATATAAACTTTTATCAGTAAAAAAATTTTAACATTTAACAACGAAATAACAACAATTAAAATAAATATATTACAACAACGTTATTAAACAAAAATATAATCACACAACTTTTATATGTATATATTTTATTTGAAACGTAAATATTAAACATACGTCCAAATTCAATTTTCTTTGTAGGAAGTGTACATTTAATACATCCTTAAATTGTCAATCTAATATCTTTTAGGTGTTTGCACTTAAAAAAGAAACAATGTAACAAATAATATGTTCAAAAAATATTTAAAAAAGTATGTCTCTCTCGAAATCGTTTCTTTTATTTGAAATATATTTTTTCATATCGTTTCGAGATAATTTTATGCAACAGCTGAAATGAGACCTATATATGTATATATATATGTATGCACAAGGATAATTAATTTCAATTACTTTAATTTATTGAAATAATCACACATTGTGAACCGTAAGTTATAATACTGTAGTTTATAAGTTTATATCGAATTTACGTTAAAAATATATCTTGCTTAATACTTTTTGTATGTCTCTGGGATTTGATTAATTATAACAATTATAATTTATTTACAGGAACGTCCACCTACAACTGTGCTTTATATCACGCAAACTAAATATAATATTTAAAGTACAAATGCTAATACAAATGATATGGTACTTTTCTATAGCTTTTAAGTTCTGTCAATCAACATATTATTTACTTGGAGGTCATCAGGAAATGTGGACATTTTATTATATTACAGTAGAATTATATACATTTTTTGAATTCGTTTTGAGTAGCATTTTAATTCTCACATTAAACTACATATGTCAAACCGTTTACTGTAAGGTATATTGTAATTACAGTAGATCATAAGCATTAATAATTACTTATGATTTGAATAATAAGCACAAGCAGCAATGAAATTATACATGTCAAGTTTATTTGAAATGACAAAATCTTATTCAAATCATGGATACAAAGTTTTCAATTTACTACAAACTTTTGTTTAATGTTAATAATTTCAGATAAATGAGACAGTAACAATTCTTCACAAATTGTCCAGTTATAATCTCGATGAAGATTTACATAAACAGGTAATTACAACAAAATTTTATATAGAATTTAAACTATCTTATGCGTAATTTTACTAGCTCTCAAAATTCGGACACTTACTTAATCTTCATGAAATGTTTATGTACAAAATTGGGACATTGCAAAGTATAACAATTGTGTTATACTTTTAAATATTTTAGGATACTTTTACACACATTCTAACGCCATAGATAAGGATAAGCTAGAAAAAGTTTTCAAATTATTTTTTATTCTATATAACAAAAGTGAGTTTTTGAAAGTTATTTTATACTATCAATATATTGCTATCACACTATCATACTGTCAATTTTATTATTATATCATCTACATTCTACTATTACGCTAATAAATATTCTGCAAAATATACTCAATGCATTTTGGTATATAGAATTGAAAATAATTGATAAAGGTTTTGTAATTGGTGTTGATACGTACAAATATCTCAAAAATACATACATATAAAAGAAAACAATATGTTAAATTTATGGTGTTGTATTATAATCATTTTGAGTTATTTATTTTTTAATAATTTCTATATGTCGACCTTGCTTCTACTCAATATGTCGTTAATTTAATTAAAACCTTGTACAATAGTTAAATAACTTAACTCTTGAAAATGTATTAAATTTGATTCAAAGTTAATTCATTATTTACTAAGTTCATACATTAATATATACTAAAAAAATAGATTGATCTTGACACATATTTAAGTTAAAAATAACGGAATATTATTAAACGTAAGGGATGGGGTTGATATAGGCTCTTGATATCTACGAAATTGTTATAATACATAATTGATGTTTTATAATAATGTCTTAAATTTACTCATCCGTTTAATAAAATTTATGCAATCCGAAAAAAATAAAATTTATCCGAACTGTTAATAATGTTAGTATATATTTACGTTTATTAAATTATCTATTTTAATTATATTTTGCAGTTTATATTGCAAATAAAGCAGACAAAGGTAAAATTTGGCTTGGGACATTACTACTTTGGATATAATTTTATCTGCGAGGTAAGTCATCTTTTAAATAAAAGTATAAAAGTATGTAATAAACTCGCGCGCGCGCGCACGCACGCACACACGTGTGTGTGTGTGTGTGTGTGTGTGTGTGTGTGTGTGTGTGTGTGTGCGTGTATCTATATATGTATATATATATGTATATATATATATATATATATATATATATATATATATATATATATATATATATATATATATATATATATATATATATA
>NW_011627373.1:268914-279370 GCF_000204515.1 Acromyrmex echinatior | reverse complement strand
TATCTGCATATAAAAATATTAAGATAGTGTATCAAGAAACCAATAGTTTATGAGACTTGTATACTTTATTCTGGCATATATTGACATAAAATATTTAATAACTCATAAATTATTAATTTTTTTATAATCGTACTTTAATACTTTTATGAACACAGTATTAATATCAATTGGTAGAAAGAAAACACACAGTTGCTTTAAAAAAAATATGTATGCAAAAGAGATAATTTTTTTATATAAGCAACTATGTAGTTTCTTTCCATCAATTGATTTATGTCATTATATTATATATATTCTCTTATATTATATATATTACTCATTATATTATTATATATATTTCATTATATTATATATATTCATAAAAGTATTAAGGATTACAAAAAATATTAATAATTTACAAGTATTTAATATTTTATGTCAATATATGTATATGCCAGAATAAAATTAAGACCCAAATAAAGTTGAAAATATCTCGTAAATTATTGGCTTTTTGATACCACTACTTCAATAGTTGTATATGCAGAATAATTAGAGGAATCATACGAGGGCAAGTCAATAAATTCTTCTTAATTCTTTTCTCATCAATAAAGTTTCATAGAAAATCTGTCAGAGTTATGTCACATTACTTTTTGACAAGTAGCATCTTTCAACTGATTACTATCAAATTTTGAACGGAATTTATCGCGTGATTTCATTTCTGTAGACGATTAAAGCGAACAACCTTTGTATTTTTTGCAAAATGAAAAAAAATGAGTTTCGTGCAATGATCAAACATCTACATATGAAACATTTAACGCCGAAAAAAATCAAAGCCGAGTTGGATAATGTTCATAGCATCTGCACCAGCATTTGCGACTGTATATACAACTGGGTGAATGAATTTAAATGTGGCTGTACATCCACATGTGATGCACCTCGTTCGGGACGTCCAATTGAAACTGCTACGCCAGAAATTATCGATAAAGTCCACGATAGTTTATTTTGATCGACGAGTGAAAGTGCGCGAGCTTGTTGAGGCTACAGGCATCTCACATTGCACAGTGATTTCAATTTTGCACGAACAATTGAGTATGAAAAAGCTATCGGCAAGATGGGTGCCGTGTTTGCTCACTGTGGATCATAAGCGCGATCGTGTGACGATTTCAAAACAATGTTTAGAGATGTTCAACGTTTCAACGTAATCCAGATGAATTTCTGCGTCGATTCATTACTGTGGACGAAACATGGATCCATTACTTCACACCCGAGACGAAGGAACAGTCAAAACAATGGACTTCACCGAGTGAACCAGCTTCAAAGAAGGCGAAGACCGTGAAGTCGGCCGGAAAGGTGATGGCCACAGTTTTTTGGGATATGCATGCAATATAATTCATATTGATTACCTTCATATCGATTACTTTCCATCGAAGCAAACGATCAATGGCGATTACTACGCAGCCTTATTGGACTGTTTCAACAACATTTTAAAGAAAAAATGTTCCCATTTGGCGAAGAAGAAAGTGCTCTTCCATCAAGACAATGCACGAGTTCACACGTGCTCGACACCGATGACTAAATTCAACGAATTCCGCTACGAATTGTTTCCTCATCCAGTATATCCACCAGATTTAGCCCCCTGCGACTATTTCCTGTTTCCAAACCTGAAGAAATGGTTCGGAAGAAAAAGATTCATCACCAGAGAGCTTATTGCCGAAACAGAGGCTTATTTTGAAGTTGGATAAATCATATTCGAACGGCTGGAAAAAGTTGAAGAATCATTGGATCAAATGTATTGAGCTGAAAGGAGACCAGGTTGAGAAATAAAAATGAATCGATCAAAAAAAATGTGTTTTACTATGTTTTTCTAAAAACTTATTGACCTCGTATTGTGTAAAAAAATCATACAATTCCATTTTAAAAAGTGGAAGTGAAATCTTCGAAGTGCCTCCACTTAGAAAAACTATTACCAGTATATTGTATCTCTTGATGCTATACAACTTTAATAATTATATCATTTTATACCTCTAAAAATAGCGAAACATTCTAAGTGAACAAAGTTACTGTCCCACTCTGTATATATGTAATAGAATAAATGCATATATAAAATAGAATGTATTCCAGATCTTCTTTACAAATAATTCTTTTGAATTTAACCTTTTCACTCTTAATGTTGGCTATGCTTGCATCCACAAAGCTATCTGTATAGACGGACAACCAAAATATAGCCAGCATGCGCAAAGTAATTTATTGTGTTCCTTATAATAAGAGTTATGCCAAATCATCTCATACAGCCGTATACAGTCAAGTGTAACACTGATTTTGTTCAAAAGATATATATTTAAACATAATTAGTAGTAGTAATATATTGATGTCTATAATGCTACCAGCATGAAGGGATTAATTAAAAAACAGTTTACGAAGAAATTATAATCATCTTGTTTTAAAGAATACTCCCTTTTTTTAAAAAAAAACATATCAAAGTGACGTTGTTTAGGTGTGAAACGTAATTTTAAATGTTAAAGACTGAAAATGTTAACGTCACGTATGTGTACATTTTCGGCGTGGGGTCCTGATCATTAGTAATATTCTGGTTGTCCGCTTTCTGAGCGAAAGAGGGTTAACAAAACTGTTTTTATTAAATATTGTATAATGGTAGCATACTTTCTTTCAGATGTATTCTACAGTTTTGTCCGTTACAATAATTCTTACGTCGCAGGTATATAATTAACTTTCTATTCTCGCAGCAATGCATGAAAAATTTTGTTTGATTATGGTTTGATATGAATGAAATGCGCGCACGGGTATATAATTAAATTGCATTATATTTAAATCAAAATCTCTGATCTTATCATAACAATCAGAAAGTATTTCTCTCTTTTCATAACAACCAGAAAGTATTTCTGGTTATTATGAAAAGAGAGAGAGAGAGAGAGAGAGAGAGAGAGAGAGAGAGAGAGAGATTCAACATTTTATAACCAGAACTAAAACTATTATAAGTATTATATTATTTATTACATTATAAGAATTTGTTTAATATGTTTCAGTTTGGTTGGAATTATAGAAAAGTCTTTTAGATATGCATTATCAGAATCATGATTAATTTTAATCTCAGCGCACTATAGTTCAGTTATTGTATCAGTCGACATAAGTGAATATGATATATTACTTTATGTCGTCGTGTTGTTTCTTGTAGTGAATTGGAATGAAATAATATGTACTATGGCTGATGAGAAAACGTCTTCTCTTTCCATCGTCAATATAATTATGAGAGAAATGTATAAAAATTTTGAAAAAAAATTATAGCGATAGGATTAATTTGAATTTCTCTATATTACATACTACTTTGTAAATACCTCGTAGATTATAAGTCTGTTTTTTATTGCTGCACTCAGAACCGGTGCAATAAGTTGAAATAAAACAAATGTATTTGTTTCATTACAATTTATTGCACTATTTGTACCAGTTCAGAAAGTGCAGCAACAAAAACAGACCTTATGAGTGCATGATGCATATGATGCATTATTTATGCCTTGTTTATATTCGATGAACAACAAGGAGAAACAGTACATTATGCATAAAAAACAATATGCCCCAATAATTAACAGAAAGACATGTTTGATCAACAAGATATATTCTGTGGGTATTATGAGAAAAATTTATCCAATTAACGGGTAATTAAAGGAAGTTATTCGTACAACTATAAATGTTTAAAATACAATAGAAATATTATTATTAGTAGCAAAATTAAAAAATTAATAATGCAGGATAATAGCATTGAAAATATATAAATGTATGGTAACACACATTTTATTTTGAACTAATCGTTACTGTAGTATTGACGGAATGAAATATCAACAATAAATAAATTGTAATGCTGACAACCATATCGGCACGTAATTATCATTTCTGAAATTAATTCATTTGTTTGAAAATATATATATTAGTTCAACATCTCAATACTCAGACTGTAGTGGCACTTCGGATTTTAAAGTAATCAAATTGTATTTATTTTTAATTGTTACTTGCGATTATAAAATTTATTAAAATTCATCTAACGAAATTTAATAAATGTTCATCTTTTCTTTGTGATTAGTATCCGGTACAAAGAAAAATAATTTGTATTGAAAAGCGAATTTAATGTATACTGATTCCCATAAAATTCCCATAAAATCTATCCTCAAAGAAAAGTTAAGTTATCCGTCGAATACTAACTGTCTTTTTATAGGAGGATGTGAATTCTAAATCTTCCAGGCCGCTTATATTATAATAATAATAATTTTGACAGGATGTTAATTACAATTATCATTTTTATCGCATCTTTAAAATAATATTAAATTCGCATGTATAAAAAATATTCTAACACAGTGATGGAATTTACTTGTACATTTCGACCGATTTTCAGTTTGGTTCCTGTCCCTTACTTCATTAACCCGCGCGCAATTTAAATATCGATCGGCAGGTTGGTGAAATAAGAGATAGGAATCAAGCTAAAAATTGACCAAAATGTATAAATAAATTCCAGCACTGTACTAACACATTATTAAAAATCATCTTTTATTAAAAATGATTAATTTTTTTGTAGAATAGTAATTACAAAGAAGTACCTATATTTAATAATAATAAAATACGTCAATAAAATACGTCATTATAATGTTTTAAATATACGGATATAAAAGTGTCTCGGAACCAACTGTTCAAGATTATCCGAATCCGAGACTAGTGGTTTTAGAGAATTATATTTATACTTAAAAATTTATTATATGTTAAAAATTTAACAATTTCTTATTTTTCTGTTTCTTTCAAAAATTTTAATCATTAATCTCTAATACATACTTATTTGACGTATCTCGCATCTTTGTGCTCACATATTTTAAATTATATTCATGTATTTACGATAATATTGTTAAAAGAAATACATTACGATAACATTGTAAAATATTTTTATAAAATTATCTAACAAGGGTTCTTAACTGTCTGGAACTGATTTGATCCTGCATGAGATATGTTGTTAAATACAAAAATCTAAGAGACACGTATTTTTTAATACGCTAACTCATGTTTAAGAAGTAAAACCCCTTTAATAAAAATGATTTTTTTTTTTCAATGCGAATATCGTCAGAAACATAAAAGATAGAAAAAAATTTTTTAAACAAAAGTTGTATGGTTTTAAGATAAAAAATTTAAAGTTATAGATAAAAAAAATTTTGTTTATTTTTTTGTTTAACAAAATACTCCCGCCACCCATAATTTTCTTAAAATAAAATTTTTTTTACCAAATTAAAAATTTCTTTACGAATTCAACCATGTGTAAATAAAGTTATATTACAACATATTATTTTTGAGAATTAATTATTAACACTTCCGTATATACGTAATCCATGCTCTTATGCGTAAGTAATTGTCGTAGGAACAGTAAAATATATGAAAACTTGAAAAGATTTCTTAAGTAAAATTTATACAGTTTTCTATATGTTTTATTATATACCTATTTAAATTTTATATATAATATATATATGTATGTACATGCATTTAGATTTCCTAAATGTATAATATTTTTAAGATATATATATACATATTGACTTTGTTATTTCTTTGATATTTATGTCTAAATTATAAACAAAATTGTCAGGTTCGTACTATCGGTTTCGAGATCTTACGTTGGCGTCAGGAGGAGAGATACCGCGTAAAGATATATTTTCTGTCGCGTTTCCTTTAAGATCGAATGATCCTTGTAAGAAACAGAGATTCTATCTAGAGAGAGAGTATTAGCGTACGCTCGACGAAGTTGCATCACGCTTGTGAGTACGGTTGCAATATATATACATATTTAACCTTATTATTATTTCTTTGACATTTAATTTCTTCTAAGAATAAAAATTAAAAACAATTTTATTCCAAATCCATTCTTTTATAATAAAATTATTGTATAAAATTGAATCTTTAAAAAATAAATTTTTTTTTAAATTGTTGTATATAAAAATACATTGAATTGTTAGAAAATATATATTTATTAACTATAATTAATATATATAATACATATAAATAATACATATATATTTAAATTACATCATAAAAACGAACGCGATTTATAAATCAAAACGTATGAAAAGAAAAGCATAAAAAACCACAGCACAAGATATTGTTTGTGATATTTAATTATCATTACAATAATAAAACATTAGACGTTTCGGCCACAATCTGACCATCTTCAGTAAATTCACAATATTCTTAAAACGCAGAATTACATATAGCTGACATTAAATTCAACCGTCGTGTGATATATAATAATTATATATAAACGTGTTCTTTCATCAGGTGAAGGTGCCTCGGACAACAATGTTACGAAGGGAATAAATCCAGTCGATGTGACGAGACTATTTGTCTCTTGCAAGAAATCCTCTTCACGATTTCGCTTCTCGAAGTTTTCTTTTTCACATACCCATTCTCTCTTTCTCTTTCTCTCTCTTTCTTTTGCGCCATGGAATTCGCCGCGCGGACAACTATCGGTATTTTTTCATTATCAGTGTTTTTTCCTTTTTAATTAATTAACGAGCTCATCGTATGATATGAGTAGTACATTGCGTATACATATAACACTGGTCTTAATTCTAATTTATATTACATTTACATGCGCCCTGCGACGAAGGGATGGCTCGTTTTGCTTCGCGAGCACGTACGGTACCTGGATCAATAAAAATCACACAACGTAATATTCAACTAATTGAAGAAGTCTGATAGTCGCTCATTATATTGTGTATAAACTGGCAACAATAAACAGTCCCCATTTTTAATCGTCGCGTTTTCGACATGTTCCATCTCTCTTTCACTTCCTGGAATCTCTGTTAAAAAATACGATATACAGAAGTAGACATAACGTAGTAGATCTTCACTAAATAGATTTTGTAAATATTTCCCAGGATTAAATTAATTAGATCATAGTGATTACAAAAATATGACCGTTATACATAAGTAACAAAATTTATTCGAAAAATTCGCGACAATTATTTAGAATATAATGTTTCTCCTTTTTTAATCAAAAATTAATTCTTGAAGCAAGAATAGAAAATCTCAGAAGTTATTAGGTGCGCAACTAAGTTCTCGCTGTTATTTTGATGAAAATGCCATCAAAATAATGCGAGAACTTAGTTGCGCACCTAATAGAATTTCGAAATTTTATTTCAAAGCGTCCTAAAAAGCAATAGGAGATCCTCTGGGAAAAGAAACGGGGAAGACATGTTGTCACGTCTGCGGAATTTCGGTGATTTAGAGCACCGACGCCTCGGTCCTGCCGATCGGCGGCGTCGTCGGATGACCGCTGGCGTTGTTATTGTTATTATTGTTATTATTATTGTTACTCGCCTCACTGGCGTGACTCGAGCAGTAGAATTTCTTGTGAGCAATGAAGGTGCTCAGGTAGTTGACGCTAATGTCACAGGAGCGGCAGTAACGCGCTGCTGTCCAGATTTTCGTCGGCGAGTCCTCGCGCTCTTGTTTTACCTTGCTGATGAGCGACGGTGGCAATGTCGGCGGAGGCGGCGACAGCAGTGGCGGTTGCGGGCTCTTCCTTATTTCTGTTTTGCCATTCACTGCTTGTATCTCAGCGGGGATTTCCTCTGGCGTCGTGGCGGCTGCAGGTTCCGGTATCGCTTCGTCGTCGAACATGTTATATAATTCTCCTCCTGGGATAAAGAATGTTTCGTAAGAATCTCTCAGTCAAAAACGCGTCTTCAAAATATTTCCTAAAAGAAATAATTTAATCTGGTTTACTACAAAAAATACTGATCATTACAACATAGAAGCTTGAAGTGACATTGCAATATAATGTTGCAAAGACATTTCATAGATTTTTTTTTAATTACTTCAGCAATGTGTTGTAAAAATATTTCGAAAATATTGTGAAAAATAATCTCCCTTGCTTTGGTCGCGAGTACTCAGAACTTAAAGTGCTTATAATTTTATGCAATATTCTTACAGATATAGATTCTTGCTTATTTGGGAAAAATTAATGCAATTTTTCCTGCAAATGGGAAAGTAAAAATTATTGAACTGATTTATGTCTTATGTCGTTCATTGTTTTCTAAGAAGTAAAAGATTTTTAAGGCTTTCCTTAAAATTAACATTTACGAGAAATCGTATGTGGGGATCTTAATTTCTATAACTGTATGCGAATTCAAGCTGCGCGCGCTCTCTAGAGCTATTCTCTCCCTTCGAGCGGTGCGGACACTAGAGCTAAGGCAGCGACCCCACGAGAGGGTGCACAGACTGAGTGAGGACTCTCAGGATAGACGCGTGAAAAAGGACATTATTGTTTTTGAGCTAAGTTAACGAGTGTCACATTGAAAACCTACGCCTCGATACATATATCTGTTAGGGTCTTTAAAGTGATCCTACACGTAGATTTATACAAAAAGTTACATATCAGTCATGTTTTTACAAGTTTTACGAGAACAAATTACGAACCTTACGATTTTGCTTAGAATTGATCCATTAGTTTGTTGTTTTAAAAACTAATGAGTCAATTTTAAGCAGAATCTAATTAGTTTCTAATTGCAAGTTAATTCAAATCATGCACTTTTGAATCGTAGAGGAGCTGTAGGAGAATTCTTCAAATTTCAGAAAATGAAAAATTTTGAGCTACGAATCTTTGAAAAAAACATTAATTTTTTGACCAAGAAAGAAATAAAATTCCTTTTAGAGTCAAAGACAAAGTTGATGAAAATCAATATCTGATCGAGACAATTAATCAAATAAATCAAATTATAGCACATACATTTTGACCCTCGGTTTAGGTCCTCTTCAATATAGGAAGAATGTTGGTCGCAGTATAAAGGCTGCAGCACAGAATTTGCATAACACTTAACGTACTGGAAGTGGGGACGAAAATAAAGGATTGATTGATTCTCTCATGATTGCGTTATGTATTACGCAAAAGCCGGTGCTTTCTCTTAGAGTTAGACTTGATAATTCGCCAACAAAATAGAATAATCAAGAAAGAATCTCTCGACATTGCAGAAGTATAGGACATTTTCTTCGCATCTTATAGCGAGGAGATTAAATCATTAAATCATGTCTAAAGATCGAGGAACAAGCGGTTTAATTTAACGAAGCAAATCGATAAAACAATCAGAGACGCATAGACTAGATGTACTCTTGAGCCTCTTGAGGAATCGCGCGTGATGCGTCAATAAATCATCGAGTGTTCCGTGATTGAAGGCACGCGTGCCGCGAAGCTGCGCTGTGCAAAAGCGTCCGCTCGTTAGAGTAATAAGTAGGTATGCGTGACATTTATAACGCGCTCCAAACCCTTCCTTCTTTCCTTCCTTCCTCGCTGCTTCAGTCACGGTCAACGTCGACCTCGGCGTTGCCTGTTCGAGTGTTAGTAAACGGGAATTTCAAGAAACTGTAGCCAAGCGCCACTTTCCTGATCGATCTTAAGTGCATCCAAAAAAAAAATCGAATTTCATCTTTATGAGATCTCTCGTTCAATGTAACAATTCCACAAAGGAATTCTTCTCATAATCGTTTCCTTTGCGTCATGTAAGAATACATCATAAAATGGAATAACTTTGGTCCAGTCAGGATAAATAGACAGGATATATTTGAGATCCAAAGTTATCTTTAATTTTAAGATTCAAATTAAGACATAAGACATCTTAAAGTGTCTTTAACCCTTGATTGTATCAACGGGTCATTTGGATCCAAAGAAAAACGTAAAAAATGTATGATTTGTATTACATGGACTGAAAAGTCCTGGGATTTTTCAATAGGTGGTGCCACTAGAAAATGAACATGATTCATTTCGAGAGATTCATCTATCATTAGTTTATGTATGAAGTTTCATGACATTTCGTTCATTCGTTTACAAGCTACAGTCGTTTAAATGGCGTTACTTTCGCCTTCGTAAAAAAAAATGGAAAAACAGGAATATCGTATCTTGATCAAACATTGTTTTTTGATGGGAAAAACTTCTGAACAATCATTGAAATGGTTGCAGAAATGTTATCCCACATCTGCTCCTTCGAGAACAACAGTTTATCGATGGTTTAGTGAATTTAAAATGAGTCGTACAAGCACCGAAGACGCACCTCGCTCTGGAAGACCAAAAGAGGCTACGAATGCGAAAATCGCAAAGCAAGTACATCGAATCGTTTTGAGTGATCGTAAAGTGAAGTTGCGCGAGTTAACTGAAGCCATGGGCATCTCAAAAGAACGGGCGGGATACATTTTGCACGATGTTTTGGAGATGAAAAAGCTATCGGCACGATGGGTGCCGCGTTTGCTGACCATCGATCAAAAACAGCAGCGCGTTGATGATTCAACGGTCGGTTTGGCGTTGTTGCAGCGTAATCGAGCGGACTTTTTTCGATGTTTTGTGACGATGGATGAAACGTGGGTCCATTACCATACGCCTGAGTTCAATAGGCAGTCTGCAGAGTGGCTGAAAAGCCACGAAAGCCGACCAAAGCGGCCAAAAGACCAA
>NW_011627373.1:217276-265144 GCF_000204515.1 Acromyrmex echinatior | reverse complement strand
GGACCGGCTGGATATAACCCCGGCGCAAACGGAAAAGGAGCTTGCAGAACAGCTGGGGGTTACGCAGCAAGCCATTTCCGTACGATTACATACGATGTTTTGATTGAATTTTACAAAAAAAAGCTCAGAACTTTTTTGTACACCTAATATATAATAAAGGAAATGAAATTAGTAATATATATATATATATTATTATATTGGGTCATCTAAAAAGTATCCGTGGTTTTTTGTCACTAGATATATGACCATCAACACATATCTAGTGACAAAAAACCGCGGATACTTTTTAGATGACTCAATATAATATGAAGCTCTAACATGTTCGGAATTCCTCTCATCAATAAATAATTTAAAAATAGGAGAAATTAACTTAATTTCAAATATTAAATAAAATTAAATTAAATCTATATATAAAGAAAATATCACCAATAAGGGAGACCGGAGTCAGTAAACTATAAGTAGAATAATCGAGGCTACGTTATAAACACACACGTAAACGTGTCTGAACACACAGCAGCGACTGCCGCTCAATCTATTGTGAGATCTCAAGGCGGACGCGTCTGTATTAGAAATTACACTACAATTTAAAAAAATCGTAAGTGAATATTTTTATTCTTAAAGTTTTTGTTCTACAATCGTATAATTGTCTGAGATATTTGATTTCCATTTAGATAGTAAATGTAGTTCTTACTTAATAAGGTCCAACAGATTTTTTTTGTTTATCTGTCTTTGTCATATAATGTTAATGTTTTTAAAAAATGAATGGATGAGACTAGTAAGGTAATCACAACACGGGGCTATATGACTAATTTAGTGACGATTCTGATAGTATCTACTCTTAAACTTTTTGGAATGAAATCTCACTATAAAAGAATGAAAATATAGTCTTGAAAAAGAGTAAAAATGTTTCACTTCTTGAAAAAGAATGGCAATATTTCATTCCTCTAAAGAAATTTACCTCAGTGGTAAATATTATAAGTTTGATTCCCTCACATCCAATACGTCTCGATAAAACTAGGTTCATTTGACATATTTTTACTCGAAACAAACGAATTTAGCAAAAAGAAGCATTGTTCTGCCTTAAAATCGAAATATTAATCGTTAAAGTTTATTAGGTTAGAAAATCTGTCATTCGCTACGCCCTGATAAAGACGTCGATAGAGAACGATAGAAAAATTCTATCATTTTGAATATGGTTTGTAAATTCATTAATTTGAATTAGATCTTATAGGAATCTTATAGGAATCTAAAATCTAATAAAATATGATAGAATTCATATGATAGAATATGATAGAATTCATTTGATCAATCGTGATGTTATCGCAAAGTTAACAATAGAAAATGGTACAAACTTACAGAAAAACAATACAAATTGATAAAAATCCTATAGTTCTCAAATGTTCTCTATCAACTTTTTTACCAGGACGATTTCACTCTGTTCCATACATAGCTGTATTTTCACTCTCTTTGAAATTTCACTCAAAAGAATTTAGAGAGTATTCTTTTTTATTTTAAATGCATCTATAATGCAATTTTGTAGGTTTACTGAATTTTAATAATAAAAATATGCATTAATATGTTTAAATATTTATAAATATACATAATATAAATTATATGATCATTTATACATAACATGTATAAATATTCATAAACATATATAATTGTATATGAAATATGTCCATATATGTTCATATATATCCTTCTTTCTTTTGTAAAATTACTTTTAAGTGTAATAGAAATAGTAATAATAATATGAAAATATTAAGAATAATTAAAAGAATAATTCTATAAACATGTATAGACACATTCTAAATAAAAAGCAACTTATTATGTTTATTATAACTGTAATTCGGATAACTGGATTCGGATTAGATAAATTGTTATCTAATAACAAGGTATACTTTTTTTATTTTATAAATATGTTTGTGTTTAAAATATATTTTTATGAAAGCTTTGATCTGTAAAGATTAAATATATAGTAACCTTCATTAATAATGTTAATCAAATTACTCCGTATCATTAGTTACCTTACCCCGGGGCTAGTTCAATCAGATGGAATGCATTAGAAAAATGCATTTTTTTCATATTAGTTTTCTCTTATTATTAAAATATTATTAGATAGTCAAATGTATGTAGTGACTGATGTAGAATTCATTTTTCCGATAAGTCTCTTAATTTCGTCTGTAAAAATTCGAAACTGAAAAATGAATCTACTATTCCCGGTCTCCCATACTATTAATATATTAATAACTTTATCTTATTATATATTCATTTAAACATATAAATATTAAATCTAAAATTCAAAAATTTTAACATTATTAATATTATTAAATAATAATTACACCCTAGTCTGATTATAATATTAACTCATTCAATATCCTTACTCATAAACATAAAAATTAAAAATAAATTAAATAAATAACATAAATTATAATAAAATATTATACAGAAATGAATATCGTTCTGTCTGAACATCAAAGATTAGCTGACCTTCCAGTACGTAAAGTTTCAGTGGATTTCCGCCAATTGGATCAGTGGTCAATTGCCGCCGACTTTGTGCAATATCAACTTAACTATCAGGTCAATTGTGTGCTGTAATCGCTGCAGTAGGCTGTGGCAAATCGTCTATAACATCTACTACTGAAGGAATTAAATCCCAGCGCAGGTTCCGTAATCCTTACTCAGGGCTCCTCGAAGTATAATTTTCCGAGCAATTTATCCACTGGATACTTCATGAACAATCCGAATTTGTGTATCTCTTATGCCAGTCAAGAACCCTGGCTTTTCGGTGGTATTGTAAGGAACAATATACTGTTTGGCCAGTCCTACGACAAGGCTACATGCAGATAATTTTCATGGTCCAAAGTAATTGTTGCGGATATTGTACAGTGTTTATATATTCCTGCTATTGCACGTTAGTATCAAGAATTTTTATATGTAACTAGTAAATTCTTACAATTCTTACAATTAGATCCTTCAATTTACCATTCATCAATCATTAAATATGAATTACGTTTTTGTGACTGGATATAAAAGAAAATGTACAATATTTTAGCAAGAGTTATGAATTTTTCTGAATCTTTAATTTTTATGTGATTTAAGTCAGATAAAAGAAAAATGTCTAATATTTACTAATTTTGAAATTTTTAACATTCTTTAAAATTTCTTTTCGATCAATTGGCAAATGTTTCAGGTAGCAAACGTGTGCCTTGACGAAGGATTTCCGACAATTTCCACAGGGAGACATGACAATGGTCGGCGATAGAGGTGTACCTCTGTCTGATGACCAAAGAGCGCGAATCAATCTCGCGAGGGTGGTTTATAGACAAGCGGATATCTATTTGCTCGACGATCTCTTGAGCGCGGTGGATACTCGTATTGCTAGGCATCTCTATCTGACCGTCTGTTTATGCCGGAATATAAACTCACTTTAAGTGCTTTTTACGACCATTTACTGATTGTTAAGGGAGGAAAGAATAGTTTTCATCGATTTTTACAAGTGATTTTTAAAGTGATCTCGTCATTTCGTTTCATTCAAATTGTCTTTATTTAAAAATGACACGCAACATAAATTAACGTTCTCGTTTCTGACGTCAACATGGCCGCCGCGTCTAGTCAATTCTTTAAGAATTTTTTTTAATAAAATTGCATTCATTTTCATCACGCGATTCTAATACTTCCATGTAAACAATATGGGACGCCATTTTTATCTTGCATTAAAACGTTTTTTATTCCTTACCTGATACCCATGGTGAAAGGGATAACATGGTGTGTTCAGTTTGCAAGCATCTCTCTCTAAATCTCCACCGTCTCTATTTATGAATGTCGCGTCAGGGGAAAAACCTGCCAACTGTGAAACGCTAAACATGGGGCGATATTCATAATCCATTTTTATTTTAAAACTATCTTAAATAATGTCTTAAGATGCTAATACAGTTCTCAGATTGACTTATAACATCTTAAGACTGTACTTAAGAACAGTCTTAAATGTAAGAATCGACTATGAATACCGACCTGTTTCGCGTCATGAAATTGGTACTGAATCTTTCCTTGTTTAACATACTTTTTCTCTTTCTATAGAAATTTTTATTGGGTCTAAAAAGTATCCGCGGTTTTTTGTCACTTGATGGTCAACACATCTAGTGACAAAAAACCGCGGATACTTTTAGATGACCCAATACATTTCTATTTTTACATATTACTTTTACATATTATTTTTATATATTACATACGATTTTTACATTTATGACTGTCTTAATACAATCTTAAGATGTCATAAGTAAATCGGAGGACTGTATTAACATCTTAAGACATTATTTAAGACAATTTTTAATACAAACATATTGGGTCATCTAAAAAATATCCGCGGTACTTTGTCACTAAATGTGTCTTGTCACAGATATATGACCATCAACACACATCTAGTGACAAAAAACCGCGGATACTTTTTAGATGACCCAATATTATGCCCTATGTTTCGCGTTTTATAGTTGGCAGCCTTTAAATCTTATGCGATATTCATAGATAGAGACGACGGAGATTTAGACCGGGTTCACACCTTGACAAAAAAGCGAAAAGCGGATCGGAACTCGCGGTAGTAGTAGGCGGTACATTCTTATCTGCTTTTTGTTTTTCCGCGAGTTTTGATTGACTTCCGCTTTTCCGCTTTCCGTTTTTTCGTCAAGATATGAACCCAGCTTTAGGGTGAAATCACACGGTGCGGAAAACGACTGCGAAATAGAGAACTCATAGAAGCAACTGGCGTGAAAAAGTGCAGAAAAGGACACACTAAAATCGCACGTAATGAATCATTGTTTTTTTGATCTTGATATCTATATTTATGCACTTATATTTTATCATTTTGCTTCATTCGTCTCAACATTATGCAATTCTATCATATCAATCAGCATCAAATTATCTTAAAATATGACGGTTTATTAACAAAAACAATGATATACTCGCTATCCCGCAATATTAAATGCGCTGGAATAGCGCTGGAATAGCGCTGAATGATTATTTCAATAACGCATTCTCTATTCCGTAGTCCTATTCCGCACTATGTGATTTTACCCTTCGGGTGAATTCGAAATCCATGTGCATTTTTTCAGACAGAATAAGCTAAAATGAGGTAGAAATTGAATTCGACACATAATGGTTCCATCAAATTACGTACAATTTTCATGCAACATATTATTTTTTCATACATAATTATTCAATTACAATTTTCGTATAGTATTTAATCAATTGTTATTTTTAATTTACTTATTATTGTTTAATATTATTATTATTATTATTATTATTATTATTATTATTAATGTGAATATTATTTTTATATAATGAGTTCGTTAACATTATATTATTATATAATTTTTTAATTTAAAAATATACTCGCTATAAACAATTTTCATGACACGATCGAATTGTCTTTTTTTTAGAAAAATTATTCTGTAGCTTTATAAAAACTCAAATTTATAAGCGCCCTTTCCAACCCACAACATAGCAGCGAGTCATGTAACTTGGGAATCAACATCAAAGATGCTGACACTCAGTGTCCATACTGTATGTACTTATACTGTGCCACGAGTCTCACATGATATTGTAGAAAGGATTAATTATATTTTATGGGAAGGCGATCCAGCCATCTAATCTAACCTGCAATTTCAACTTACTGAAGGCACCCATATTCCCGGTTGGAAATCGACGCATGCTCACTAAAAATTGGAGACTACATAAAAAATTTAGTGTCCATACTGTACATACTTAAATTGTGTCCCGGACCCTATTGATTGGGTCTGAGCACAAGAATTGTCATACACTTACTTAGACTTATAGCGTTTTTGGCCCGACCAGATTTGCATCAACTTGGGTTAGAAAATGCTTCGCTATTGGTTGACGTTACACGCTCTACCAATAAGAGAGAGCACGAAACATCATTACTTCAACGCAAGTTAATGCAAAATGCTCGGTCGGGTCGAAAACGCTAATAAATTAAAGACATACGATTTATTGCTCTTGGAGACACGACAATAAGTTGTACGTCATACGCCAAAGCTTGTGCGTTACTTACATCTACAACTTAAGTCTCTAAGTAAGTGTTACAACAATTCTTGTGCTCAGACCCATATGCCCGTATTTATAGTCCGACCTTATACTTGGCTTCCTCAAATTTATCCTTAGATGCTCAATAGCCAATGAAATAATTCGTAAAGCATCTAAAGATAATTTAAGGAAGCCTTAAGTACAAGGTCTGACTATAAATACGGACAATAGTCAATTATTCTCTTCGCATTCGATTGTAATTGGTCAATTTCTTACGGCTTAAGACTTAAAACATCTATTGTAAATCCGGAATCCGGACTTAAAATACAATTGGTATAGTAAGTCTTAGGCCCTGCACACAATGCAAGCAGGAATAAAGAATAAACTTTCAACCTATCAGAAATTGGATACATCGTAATACACGGTTTCTGATAGGTTGAAATCGTTTATTCTTTATTCCTAATTCCTTCTATATATTGTACACAGGGCCTTACTCCCTTACGCAAAGGTCTCTACTCCAGACTTTACCTGACGTATTGTTTGCGTGATGAAAGAAATGTCATGTGTATATATATATATATCTTTTTTCTTTGATGTGTCGTCAGCTGTCACCCATGAATGCGTAGTCTATCTACAATATCTGTATAGATCTATGCATGGCATGGCTGTGACAGTTCATTCAATTGCATTTAATTCACTTTTGTGCGGACCTGTACCACTGACGTCTGCTGACGTCTGCTGGCGTCTTAGTCGTACACGTGCGCAGGTGGTCAATTAATAATGATTTGGACATGAGAGAGGAGTTTAGGATTTAAACGCTCGTTTTTCGCTCGGAAATTTGGGGCTGCGAGACAAAGCAACCGTGTACGGAGCAACGGTCGACATCGGGATTGATCGGAATTGCTGTCATGGTACGTAGACGACGCGATGCGACGCAATGTGAGGACACGATAACGTAGTTTGCAGATCAATATGCTCCAGCTCGTGTATTGTTCCTTGCCGAGCAGGAGGTAGGCGAAGCGCCGTGCGATAACGACCAGGAGACGATGGACGACGAGCGGCGACGACGACATTCGCGGGCGCTCTGCGAGAGCGACGAAGTCGAGAATTCGGACGAAAGTAGCGAGAGCAGACCATCCGGGGAGAGATGGGCCCCGGTCGGCGCGAACGACGGCGACGAGTTCGCGGACGAGTACAAATACGTCAATGCCAGCATGGAGAAGTAAGTTTGCGAAGCACCTCACAAGTCTTCCTAGTTTCTTCTCGAAACGCTTGCCGTAAAATTCAGATTAAGCAATTCTCCAAAAAACATATGCTTTGACTGAGTTACTCGAGATGTCCAATGGACATTCATTAGTTTTCCCAGATTCCTTTCAGAGAATACACTCCCTTTATGCTGAATATGAGTGTAAAAATTCAAATTAAAAAAGTATTATTTTTGCCTGCTGTTCTATATATTATATATTTATATGTTGAATCACTTTTTGATGGATATTCTCGTTAATTTTCAAAGATTACTTGAATATCTCCTTTATATGGCAAGGGTAAAAAATTAAATTTAGAAACAATTACTGTTCTTTTCTTATTGTACTGCACTTAGAGATGCTTCCTTTACATATAAATGAAGCTTGTAATTATGAACGAAATTAAAAATAATGAATGATTTAACTGAAAATTAAGTTACTTATATGTAATAAACGTGTACATTAAATTTCATAAATTTTTATGATAAATACATTAAATTTAGTGTAATGTCATGAAATTAAGTTTAAATTATGTAACTTAAAAATATATTGAATTTTTGAATATTTTTTATACTTTCAATGATATTTGCTTTAATAGAAAAAAAACTCATTATTAGTATTGTTACACATCGTGTAATGAGAAGAAAGTATAGGTACATCTATAATCAATATTTATGATATTATAAATGATTTTATTAGAAATGATTTTTGTGTCGCTAGCCTCGCATACGACATGGAGAGAGTGAAGATGCTGGAGGAAGAACAGGAGATGCTGAACTCATCTCTGATAGCCTTAACTACTCACTTTGCTCAGGTGAGAAGGTCGAGAACGAGCTCACTTTGCAATCGCCGTCTTATACTTGTGTGTTAATGAAATCCATACGTAGGTTCAGTTCCGTCTTCGACAAATCGTGGACGCGCCAGCCAGCGAGAAGGAGACGCTGCTCAAAGAGCTGGAGGAATTCGCGTTTAGGGGAATACCGGATGTGCCGAATAACTTATTGTTAGACAGCAGATCTGTCACGCCGATCTCCCCCATATCCTGTGGTCGAAGCGTAAGCCACTAGAAAGCGAACTTTTTGCAATTTTTCACTATAAGCGAATTTTCTATCGTATTATTATTACTTTTCTACCGTCTATTATTATTACTTTTTGATAGGACTGTACTTTATACAATTTTGAAAGACTCGAATTTTGAAAATTAATTGAAAGTTTGAAGCACTTTTGACTTTGAAGGTTCGGAGTTAACTTAAAAGAAATTTCTTAAAAATTTGGGACTTTTAAAACTGTAAAAAATGAGTCCTACTTTATAGTATCCTTAAAATTTTTTATTGCTTTGTTTGGTGGCATTTTTATTGTTTTGACACATTTTTTTATCGCTTTACATATATTTTCTAGTCATTTTAAAGCCATTTTTATATTTTATTCTTCTTTTATTCTATTTATTTTATATATTATGTATCTTGTTGTGTTTATATACGATATAAATCATATTTATATTTTCTACTCTTTTTATACTATCTCTGAATATGCAATAAAAGTTTTTCACATATTTTTTCTCTATTTATCCATTTTATTTTAATACCTTTACGCATCCGATCCTTCACTCCGATCAGTTGCGGATTATAGTATACTTGCGTTTCTTGTCACAATTTAAAAAATTTCTTTCAGCTGTAACACAACAAACTATAGAGGGGGATATTTTTCCACAGCTATTCATTTAATTTTAACAGCTGCTCGATCACTTAATAGCTCTTTAATTGCGTTGGATGTAACGTAACTAGGTGACTGGTGTGATTACTGACGCGGAGGTCGAATCCAAAATGGCATTGCAACGAACGAAGCAGAGAGAACTGATAAGCCAGTTGAAGTCTCAGTTGGAGGATCTGGAGAAGTACGCCTACGAGACTGGCGACGCCGATCTACCACAAAGCGTCATCCTGGAGAGGCAAAATATCATAATCAGTAAGTGCCAATTGATCGCTAATAGAAAATCTGTATTGCAGAGGAAAAGGAAATAAAGCAATTGACGATGTTTGTAGGTCATCTAAAGGAAAAGTTAAACTTCGATGTCGATGATCTATGCAAACTACCAGCGGATGATCTCAGGTGGCAAGTCGATTACGCCATAAGTCAAGTATGTGTAAAGCGATCTCGAGATCAACGCTTATTGTTAATCCCAAAACTACTTTATGTTCTTTCATCAATTTGACACATAAATTTCTCCTCAGTAACTAATAAATTTTTAATTAACATGATGAAAATAAAAAACAAAAGAGAATAGATTTCCTTCAGAAGAAAATATATAAAGTGAATATATCAAAGCGATTAAAAAAGCGATTCTCCTATTATAGAGAAATAATTTTTAAATAAGTCGATAACGAGTCAATGGTTGTTGGGACAAGCTATTGTAAGATACTATTTAAAACAACTGCATCCTTTGTATTACAGATTGTCAGCCCATTGAAAATGAAGGAGCAGCTGGTCTCTCAGTTGAAAACGCAGATCGCCGATCTGGAGCGTTTCATAAACTATCTTCAAGGAGAAGTCAGCACGGAAACTTTAGCATGCACGTGCGCGTGTCCAGTACACGCTGGTGGTTCCGGTGCATCATCAGCTTCCTACGGCTCCAAGCGGCGCTTTGAACGTGGAAGATCCATTGAGGAAGAAGCAGGTGCAGCTAATCGAACCAAAACTCTAACTGTACGCAAGGTGGTCGCGCTTCTGCACATGTTCCTGATGTCGCAGCTGGGTTGTGGCAGCGAACGGGTACGTCGGAACTTCGGCGGTAACAGCAGGAACCCGGCGCACAATTGGCGCGATCTGCGCACCAGACTGGACATCGCCGTGGAGCACGTGCTGGAGACGATCGCAGAGACGTCGCAGCAACAGCAACAGCTGCAACGTCATCCCGACGACGAGGACGATATCGACGACATCGACGACAACGAGAACGATTACACGTCCGATTCGGACTCGCCGTCGCACGCGAACGCGAAACTCACGTCCGCCGTGAGGAAACACCTTGCCACCTCGGTTAAGGATCTCATGCAGCATGGCCTGACCGCGGACGTGATGCGTTCCGGGTCCAGCGTGGTGCCATTCGGCAGCTGCTTCCCGCAACGCGACGTCACGTCGGCGAACTTCATGCACGCCTGGGAGTTGATACTAAAGTATTATGAGATCAAAAATGGACGTTGTTACAATTCCAGTCCCGCGCAGAAGTTGTCGCAGAGCTTTAATCTGGACCTTGCAGCTGGGAGAATAGCTTCTTCGAAACAGGTAGGCTATTCTCACCTCTAGGCGAGAGATTGAGTATCCAGGAAACTAACGTCAATTGGTGAGAAAAGATGAAGTAGAAAATAAATTCTTGATTATTGCAATAGAGTTTTTGAAGATCAACTTTTCTCGCCTATATAATTCCCTGGACTTTCTGAATTTTCACATTTCAAAATGTGTCTTTATATGTTTAATGTTGCTTTTCATCTTGTTTGTTTAGAGCTTACTGACGACTATAGGTAATATCATCACTTCTCATAGTCCTTACAAGAGAAGTTACGACTCGCACTTTAAGGCGTTTGTATGTGCAGCTTTGAAGTAAGTAAATAATAATACATTGCAATCAAACTATTAAATTGTCTATCATAGCTATTTATGATATAATTAACTGTTAATTATAAATAACAACTAATTTATCGAATTATCGTTGTATTTTCAGCGCGAATAAACTCGTGATATGGCTGAAGTTGATCCTGCAATGTCAGTGTCTTCTGGAAAATTATTATCTCTCGTGGAGTTACGTTGTAAAGACAGGTACATCACAATTAGAATAATTTTATCAGATCTATTCAATTTCACTTCCAGAGCTAAAAATATAAAGCCATTTATGCAAAAAAATCAATATAAATAAGATTTCGGAGACTGTAAAGTATTGATACGCATCTAAGCGACGCTTATTAACACTTTACAGTCCATAAAATCTTACTTTGAATTTTTTTACGTCGATGGCTTTGCATTTTGACTTCGAAGCTCAAATTGGACAGGCTTTAATTAGATTAAACGTAAGCGGAATTGTGTTTTTCACAACGAAACTTCCAGGTTTCCAAGATGCATTTCACACTTTGGATCGCCTTACCAGTTACAAGTTCGATCTACCGGTGGACTTAGCTGTGCGACAATTTCAGAATATCAAAGACGCGTTTTGATTGTATAATCTTATCGTTATCGTTTCGTGCAAATGACAAATGTAGGATGTAGAACATATATGTACTTTCAGGTACTTTCTGTAACACAAGCCATAATATTATAAAAGTGAGCGATAACGGTATGCAAGCCAAGTCACTAGAAATAGAACACTTGTGTGAATAGCTCTCTTGGATTTAGAAAAGTGCGAAGAAATATGATAGAATGCGATTAAATGATGCCAGAGGATATTTGAACGTAATTCTTTCAGAATTTTATTGATCATTAATATCCTCTTTAATGAAATATTTCTACGCATAAAAATAATATTTCAAGCAATTAAAATTATAAAAATCATGTTTTATACATTTTCTTCATATTTTCAATTCACGAGAGACATTTAAGTGTTTCATTTCTAATAAGTCATGCATACAGACGCGTAAAGAATCGTTTAAAGTTTAATATCACAAAAGCATTTCTTTTCTTAGATCCTTAAGTATTCACTGTATCAAATGCATATAGACAGTTGAATTGCAATAACTAATAGGTGTAACAATTATTTATTTTCTAAGGTATCATCAGTATTTGTATAGATCAGTTATCAATGTACAAATATACTTTTGTTTTTGCTTGTGAAGATAGAAAACACACACACACACAGCGCACACCACACACACACACACACACACACACACACACACACACACATATTTGCAAACTATATATATGTATGTATGTATATGTGTATATATATATATATATATATATATATATATATATATATAGCTTGCAAATTTTAAAAGAGCTTAATCGGAATCTACAACGTATCGAAATATTTCCCATCGTAACATAAATTTCACAAGTTAAAGCTACAAGAACTGAATCAAGCGAAGCTAGTCACTTCAAAAGAACCATTCCATATTTTGCATTTACGCCGAGTATCACTATTTATGACATGTTTAGGAGGAAGCGTACCAAAGAGATGCAATATCATAATATTGCGACTAAAGACTTGCACTGAACACTGTTTATATCGTAAGGCGTTTTATGTATACGTACACAAATGTAAATTAGTATAAGGAATAATATAACATGTATATATGAAATATGCAAACCAAATCTGCTTTTTATAAAAAAATATAATGAATTATTTTAGATTAGTTCCGTAGATAAATAGATAAAGAAAAGCACATACGATTCCAAAAAATATACTTATGATGCAAGTAATAACGTAATCATGTACAATAATATCTCCTGTTAATTATTATAATAATTGATTTAATTCCACACTCCACAATTCGCGTTTTAATTTAGATGATAATCGATAATTTAGGTGATCATTTTTTCCTGGTATCCTGGAGGATAATCCAAAAAAAAATATATATATATATATATCTTGTATGCGACACACAAAAGACAGAGAGTATAGAGAAAGTAATCCGAAGTAATACGAAATTGGTTGTTTATTTCTTGCCAAGATTGCACACATCGGGATAGAGTTTCATACTTTCCTTCGTGGTACAATTAGACCGATTATTGGATTTCAGCGTGACACAATTAGAGTCTACAACGGAAAGAGCGATCGGAACAATAGACAATTGTTACTATGTAATACAGTAGAAATATAGGTATACAAACGGTATTGTCAGCGGTACAGAGACTCGTGATAGAGACACGTTATCGATATTTACAAAAATCATTACACCGATTATCTGTTGGAAGAATTCGCACGAGTTACGTTACAGTCATCGGGTTGCCGTATATTCACGTCGAAGAATGAGGCTTGCTGTGTCAACATCGGCACCGTTAATGTACGAACCCAACCAGTATAGGTATATACAGAGCGTTAAAAAATACTTTCAGCATTTATGTGCTGGATAGTACACATCATACTCGAAAAAGATCTTAATATAAATCGAAGATTTAACTATTTGTGAGATATGCAAACGACTAAATTTTCGACCTACGTTTAACAAGGTTTTTTTAACTCAATATGATAAAAATTGCTTGTCAATTTAATTTAATTTGTGATATTATTATAATAGTTTAATTGCATTTATAAGTCTTTGGAAAACCAATTCGGCGCGCAGTTCGAATAACCATAAATATGGTACATATGCATGCATATAATAATGGGTATCAAGATGCTTTGAATTAGTTCGAATATATCATGAAAAATTCAAATTAATTCGAATACGATTTGAAATTATACAATTTTAAAAGTTTCTTGAAGATTTTGAATGTTTTGAAGTCTTGAATATCTTCAAAAGTTTTGAATGCCTTGAAAAATTCTGAATGTTTTAATAAATTTTAAACAGTAATTTTAGTTTAATTTTAAAGAGTAAAAAATATTAAATAAATATAAATAATTATAGTACATCAAAGAAATGACGTTCAAATAAAAAAAACTTTTTTTTTAACCGTACAGCAAATTCAAATTTCTTCAATTCAAACAAATTTTTTTTAATCGAGAATTATCAAGACATCAAGACTTTCAAGATTTATCAAGACATTAATAAGAATATACATCTTCGAATAATATTCGAAATGTCATGTGTGTTTCAAAGCAAAGCAATGATTAAATTGATTAAAAATTCGCAAGAGATATGATTGAATACCCATCACTACATGTACATATAGTATATAATTATATATAGTATACACATTAAATTATTTAAGTATTAAAAATCCAGCTTTGACCGTTTAGACATTTAATTTCTAATTCATATTGATTGTGTTTTCACGGTCTAAAATAAGATTCTTATTGTTAATATGATGTGTATTATCTATATCATATAAATGATGAATAGAGCTTTTTTGACCTCTGTATAAAGGCAGTAAATTTTCTTGGTCGCGGACGCACACACGCCTATTACACCGATAAGATGATTCAGGATTTTCACAGAAAAAGCACATTTCAGAAAGTATATCAGATCGTTCGAAAGGCATTTGTTCATTTTTTTTCTTATACGATCGTTATAAACTAAGAAAACGATACAAAATAAATTCATGATCAAAATATCGATGGAATCTTCCATTCAAAATTAAATAAAGAAATTACAGCTTATTAGTTAAAGTTTAAAAAGCCCGACAACATGATTATTCAAATAATTCTATGTTCCATTGATAAAAAATTAATACTACAAAGTAAAATTAATGGAAGCTAACATTACAATAAAAAGCAGCTCAACTCAAGGTCGAACTTGATCTCTTTCTATTTTCTAGATGACTGTCTTGCTTGACACTTTCGCAATCAAAATGGATCGTCAATTTAATAATACATTACACTTTCAACTTTGAAATGTAAAATGCAATTTGAATATCAAATAGTAATTGAAGTTTCAAAAACATATAAAAGCGAAATGTATAAAATTCACAAAGATTATTGAAGATTCTATCCGATAATCGAAAATGTCAATATTTATCCATTTGCTCATTTTAAAGTATTCTCTTCCTTTTTTTGTGAAAATTCTGTACATCCACGTACGGCACTACTTACACAGAGAATACAAATATACAATATAAAAAGGCTTGTACGTGTGGTATGTGTATATGTGTGGAAGATATCATCAATCGAGGAGCTCATTTCTAGAACGTCTTGGAATCTTCTTCGGAAAAAAAGAAGCTACAACGAGTTTTTGTGATGCGTAATCTTCGAAGATACGAATCCAAGATATTCTGAAAAATGAACTCTTTGATTTTGTCCTCGGCGCGATGACACACGTGGTATTGTGAAAAAAAATTGTGATGGCAGTCTTAGCTTTATTACCGGTAAGCATATCGTATTTTCTCTCGTTTTCGACGATCAGTCGGATAACGGCGTTAACATTACTCGCTAAAATAAAAACGACGCGAACGAAGACTTACTTATTACGCGCAGTCTATATACTCTTATACGCTAAATAAAAAATACTTCAAAAAAAGAGAAAAGGAACGTTCGTTGTACACGACACTTGCAACGTGTGATATGAACAATTCCTCGCTGCTTAACAATAAACGCTTCCTGGAATGTAATCGCGGCAGTGATGAGGCGGCTATTCAGTCAGTGCATTTCGCTAAAAATCACAGCAGGTTGAACAAAACGGCGAATTATCTTTCTTTTCAAGATTCAGTCAACAAACCGAAGGTCGCGAGCTACTAAATAAGACACAATTAAATTAGCTCTTTCTGCAGGATATTCTCTTATATACGCGACGCGATAAATTCTCACTCCTTTGTATCTTTTCGCGAAGTATATTTAGACATTAAACAATAGCTTGTTCAAACAAGATTACGTGTGACGCAAACGCTGTAATTTAAAATTATGCGAATCCGCAGTAAGTCTGTCGGTAAAAGACTATCGCGATGCGCCTTTCTTCTTACTTAATTTACAACAATTCTGTAGTGTACATTCATTCAATGATTCGCTTAACATTCCTCATAATTCTCTTCTTAATTTCAGCACATTAAATATAGATATTATTTATGCCTTTCTCTGCCCTTTTTTGGTACAGCAAACGATCTAACAACCTAACACACGTCTAACAATCAAAGAGCCTCTAAATATAACGTTCGCTAAATGCGCTTTTATAGTCACATCGCTTTTATACTATTTGTACAGACTCGACAGTGCTTTTACTCGCAAAAAAGCGTTGCCTGAATTCGGACGCGGTAATTAGGACCGCCACATTTCTGCGTTATTTCAAAATTATAGGGCATTGTTAGAAAGTATTATAATGAGAGAAAACCATTCATAAAACAGAAATCTAATAATAAATATAATACGATTCGCAAACGCTTTCAAAAATCTTCCTAATAAATATTATATACTTTGATTTTTATAAATTAAAAAGGGACAATAATACTCCAAAAAATTGGAAAAGTAGCAGTCCTAATTGAGAATAATCTGAAGCTAATTAAACAGTAAATAAAAATAAACGTGGTAATCTCCTCGAGCTAATGCGATATTCATGTTAGAAAAGATCCGGGGAAGTAAATTTGCAGCATTATTCCGACAGGGACGTCCATTTCTAAAGAAATAGAAGAAAAAGTTACATACATCGTGTAATATCGCGCCTCCATTTTATACATTGGTCCTTTTCTCACTTCTCGTGACTTATTCAGTATCGAGGCGGATCCAACTAAGAAGGCAGGCAATCCACATCACACTCATGATACACAATACAAAGTTATTTAGCTGGAATCGAAGAGTAGTAAGTACACACAAAGTGACGTATCTTACTCTTGATCGTCGCGCAGAGTGAAATTTGTCTGATCCAAGAGAACAAAAATACTTTGGTTACAAATAAATATAAATGTTTAATTCCGCCTATTATTTCATGATTTTATATATATGCTTACACAATGAAAAAAGGCTAATTTTTTGTGAAGATTTAAGTCCAAGATAGAATAAGTTTTTTTATAGGAATGAAATAAAAATATAAATCTCCCTTCTCTCTTAACTTGTATAAATTTCACGCTATGCGCCTTTAAGAGAAATACCGATTATTATCATTATTATTACATTCATACGCGGATACGTAGCGGAACGCTGTCCGACTTGCATTCTGCCTCCAGGTCCTGCTTGATTCCGTCGAGAGTCTGATAGATCGTACGGAAAGTAGGCCGATCGGATGGTCGCCTGTTCCAGCAGAGCTTCATCAGATCATAAATCGACTGTGGCGTATTGTCCGGACAGCGTAGCACTTCGCCCTCCTTGATGTACTTGACTACCTCCTCATGCGTCATCCCGTAGTACGGCTGCAGCGCGAAGCTGAAGATCTCCCAGAGACACACGGCGAACGCCCACACATCTGATTCGACAGTGTATTTGTTGTACAGTATACTTTCCAGCGGCATCCATCTGACGGGGATGGCATCCTGCTCGTCCCCTGTATTATTAAAAATTACAAGTAATACGATGACAAATTTTCGTAAAAAGTACAACATTAAATTAATATAAAAGTAGAAATAATTTTGTGTGACTTCAAGAATAAATCATACATAAGTAAAATATCAATATAAGCCTTCGAAGTTGTTGATTGCCTTATAAACAATATATTTATAAGACGATAAGATACAATTCACAAACAACTGAAATGTACCAACGAAGCTAATTGCGTTTCGACTTTGGAATCCTTTTCAGTGCGGAAGTTAAGTATAAACTCCGTATGTTGTTGCTCATATTAGCATTTTACTTGTATTTAATACAACTGTATCGTTCTCTGCAACAAGTTCTGTAAATACATTCTACACAATAAAAATAAGAAAAAAACCTTTATAATAATCCTGCAGGTATATCTTTTGCGACAGCCCGAAGTCAGCGATCTTAACGATCATCTGGTCGTTTATCAGGCAATTACGCGTCGCCAAGTCGCGATGAACAAACTTCCGGTCGGACAGGTAGACCATACCGGATGCCACTTGTAGCGCGATGTTGATCAAATCCATATGCGAGAGCCGCGAGGGCTCGCCCACTGTCGTGCCGCCGTCGTCCACGCTGGGCACACGGATGACATAATTGCTGGGCGAGCAGGAACGCAGGAACTCGTTGAGATCACCACGACCCATATATTCGAACAGCAGGCACATCGGCCGTCCGAGCGCGCAAACCCCTAGCAACTTTACGATATTCGGATGATCGAACTCGGCAAGGAGGCATGCCTCTCGCTCGAAATCCCGCAACAAGTCATCTGACGCTTCCTCTTTTAGCATCTTCACGGCGACATTTGTGAATTCCTCACCTGGGACTAGCCCCGGCGCCTTCGCCTGGAACACGCGGCCGAAGGCGCCCTGACCCAGATCCCGTACGTAAATGATATTATTCCGCGGGAACTCCAGTTTCTCCAATTTGGGATTTAGTTGCGCGCTTGTCTTGTGATACGCCTCGTTATTTGGCAGCTTGTCCAGATCGATATTCACGTCCTGCAAAAAGCGAGTAGTTTGAAAATTATAAGTCGAAAGAAGAATTAAAATAGCTATTACAAGATCATGCTAACTAGGCATAAATACTAATAAAATAAATATGAAGATACATTTGATAACATAACTTTAGAACAATTGATTTTATATGAAGAATTTTTTAAAAATTATTGTATATACAAAAGAATGAGCTTATATCAAATTGTTTTTGAGAAGAGTTTTTCTTTGATAATTTTATAAAAAGAGACTATCTTTTTTTTATTAGAAATACAAAACGATACATACTTTAAATTAGATTATCAATATATTAATATTGCAAACAATATTATTGTAATTTAAATAATTATCCAAATTTATATATACATATATCATTTTGTATCCAATAAATTTAAATTATTATTTAAATTACAATAATATATACATATAATTTTAGAAAAAATGTTTGAGTTAACATTATTTCTTTCTTTTTCATTACAGTTATATTTTATAATTAATATTTGATGAACAGATACTTGATTATCAGTCGGATTATAGCCTCGGTGACGTTTGTGCAGTCTTTGACTCAGCAGAATAGATAATAGCGCTCCAGCTACAATTACAAAGCCCAACGCTGACAGTATGAGTACCAGTGTGTTATTAAATAAAGTATCCATCATTATATTTTTTGGTTCGATCTCTACTTTAGTTGTAACATTATCTAAAAAAAATAATAAAACATTATTATACGAAATCAATCATATATCATGTTGAAACAAAAAATATTCTAATTAAAGGTATTATACAAAATACATTTCCTAAATAGTGATGCGAGTGAATGAAAAATATTTGATTTAAATGTTTCAATTAACGTAAGAGAAAAGAAATTATTAATACAAATTATACATATATTGTATTAACTAGAAATTCTTAGGCTGGCATTCATAGTCCGTTCTTATATCCAAGACCGTTTTAAGTTCTGTCTTGAGATGTCACGAATCAAAAGAGCCGCATTAGCGCCTTAAGACATTACTTAAGACGGTCTTGAAATATCGAAGAACCGACTGAATATCAGCCTTAGTATATTTTAATTGTACTTACCACATAGAGGAATATCGCAATGTTGCCAGCGTGTTGATGGATCAGTTGTGAAGCACCACGGCATCGGCTCATCGCCGCCCGCGTTTCTACAGTAATTTTCACCGTGGCGAATCTGCGGGAAGACGTCAGGCGGTTTATCGTGACTGTGTGGTATCTGAGCGCTCCACGATTGGCAATCCAGACCATATTTAGTCTTGTTTACCATCCCCATGTAGAATCTACCGTTACCTCTGATGCAATCGTCTAGAAAAGTCGATCAACGTTATCCAATTAATACTTAAAAATTCAATTACAATAGCTGCGTTCAGCAGAGAAAGCAGCTTTGCAACTGTTGTAAAATTCTTCAATATGATTGTTTTATACATTTAAATTCATAAGGAAAAATTAATCGTATTGAAAAATTTTACAACAGTTAGAAAGCTGCTTTCTCCGTTGAACATAGTCAATGTCTTTAGTATTATTTAAACGCGATAAGTGAACTCACAAGTGACGATTTCCTCGTCCATATCGGTCAAGTGTACATGCGAACAGGTAGGCGTCTCTTTGTTCACTTTGGGCAAACTCTCGCACTCTGGTAGCACAAAGTGTCCACGTGAGCGAATGTAAATGTCTCTCTGCTTGTTGTCCTCGATGATCGCCCAGTCGTTGAAGCAGAACTGCTGGCGTACAGCCATGCAGTCTTCGTAGCAGAGAGGCAGGCCAGTAGATTCGTGGCACAGTGGAAACGCATACATGCAGAGCATTTTCTACATAAAAAAAGTAAAAGAATGATAAAATTATTTCACTACAATAAGAGATTAATTTCAGAGATGTTACACACCAAGGAACAACAGAATTAACTCTTGTAGACTTTCTTTACTCTTATAAATATGTTTGCTTAGTAAAACGAGCGTAATTTATTATTAATGATAAAAACATTTTTCCTCGTCAATTCCAACTCGCCTTCTTAAAGTTATTTAACTAAAACTATCTTAAATTTTTCTCAAGGCTAATGTCCGTATTCATAGCCAGGCCTTCCATTTAAGGCTTACTAAAATTTATCTTCAGATCTCTCTACGAATTATTCCATTGGTTACTGAGCATCTAAAGACAAATTTAAGGAAGTCTCAAGTACAAGAACTAATTATAAGTCTTTTTAAAAGTAATTTTATAAATATTTGGTAAGTAAGTAGTTATTCGGTTTAGGCTTCCTCAACTCCAATATTGATAAAATTATGTTGTTTTTAAAACTTTGGGTCATCACACCTCTGCTGCTGAACGACATGGCTCCAGAAGAGTTCCTATCAGCTCTTCCCAGAGGTTCGCTGTGATCTTCTCGTTCAGCCATCCTCCAGGATTATCATTGGAGTCGTTAAACCACACCTTCCCAATTCCACTGAGATATTTCTTGCATATCTTGCCACTGTATGGAGCGCAATAACCTTGCGACTCCGGCTCTGATAAAAGACAGAGAAAAATTAAGGAATATCAAATAAGCTTACAAACACTTACATTTGTTACATCGATTATAAACGACTATTAGAGCAATATAGACATACGTACTTGCTTGTAGGGAACCAAAACGTAGGAATATCGCCAGTGAATAAATGACGGCCCAAAACACCATTATTTACAATCATCTATATATACATACATATATATACACATATATTTATTTATTTATATATATATATGTATATATGTGTGTATATGCAGATATCCTTTTCTTCGTGTATAATGTCACAAAATCCAGGGAATCCAGAAGAAGCTCACATGTTTGATAAAGGAAACAATGTTGATATGGTCCCTTGTTAGGTTTGCTTAACGGTTAACATCGAGCCATCCTGACCGATCAATGGAACTCTCGAATACGGCGATGGCCGTCTTCTTCGGGCAACGATTATACCATTCCAAGCGACGTAAACACAATCGCGTATACGAAACTCGATAATTCTTCAATACTGATACCTCGACGGCGCCGATCAGCGGGTCAGATCATGGCGGTAAACTCCCGATCTGTTTAGTAGAGGTTACGATGGAGCTATTATCTACTCGCGTTAAGAATATATACAGGGTGTCTGAAATTATCCGTATAACTTTTGGCTTTTGGTAATTATTTAGAAGATCCCCCTCAACTCCAATTTATTTCTTTATGTGTTGTATATATAAATAACGCTGAAAACTTCACTTTCGTATATTTATTTAATTCTTCAGAAAAAATTGTCGAAAAATTTCAAATAATCTGACTTGCGAAAAAATGTTATATATATGGACGTATTTTATATATAATAATATATAATTGTATGTAAAACATGTCAATTTTTTATATAATTATATGTCATTTTATATAATTTTATATAATTATATATGAAACATTTTTTCCCGGGCTTTTTGTCTTTAACTCCTTCAGACCTGATTTTATTGGACCATGTTAAAAAAAGGGTTTGAAGACCTCAAGGATTTACCGACTTGTGCAGTCAATAATTTACTGCTTTAATTCTTTAAAATCGAAATGATTATAGTTATTTACATCTTTTCAAGGCAATGGACACCTTGATTTCAGACACCCTATATATAGGTCTGTTCGCATTGCTTGAAATTTTCTCGCAATTCTGAAAAGAACAGACCGCTCTTATGAGAGATTCGAAAAAAGAAGCAGATAAACAGAAAACAGATTGCACGATTCACGTGGTTCATGCCGGGAAAAATTAATAATTTTACGATATGGATGACGTAAATTCTACGGAGGATAACGCGGTTATGGTCGCGGATAAATTATCCGAGCCACCGATAAATATGAGCAAGCGTCAATTGAAAAGATTGCTGAGGGAGAAGAAGTGGTTGGAGCGAAAAAGCGAGAAGAGGTTAGGAACTCCTGATGTCACGCGGCAGCAACGTACGAAAATCTGTAAATTGCGATGATCCCATCGCGTCATTTTATCCCAAGGCGCCTACAATAAATCTCCTTATTTATAAAAACCTGTAGGGTAAAGTAGTACAATTTCAAAAACGGTTTAATTCTGAGCAACATAAAATTAAATTTGAATCCAATTGTCGAAGTTAAATTTTTTCCCTAATTGACCAACATCCAGTGAATTTATTAACTTTGATAGTCTGCATGTCATTTCAAGATACACAACTGATACACTACAGTAAATTTGTCCACTTTTTAACTTTTACTTTGTTTCAAGATCCATAATTGATCCCCTGAGTTATCAAACTTGAACCTCAAAAATTGGGTTATTTTATTTTGTTCGGAATATCATATTTCAAATTGTATCACCCTATACATATATATGATTTTCACAACATTTATATTAACTTGTAATAGTTTGCAAGGAAGAGATTTAATATGCAGTTCCTGATTTTTATATTCATTTTCATTTGCATGGAAGGAAATTTATTTATGCAGTCTTTTCTACTAATTTTTGTATTAGTTTCTAATTGTATGTTTGTCAATGCAGATTGCGAGAGAGGATTAAAGCAAGAGAGAAACGTGCGTTTGCACGTGCAAATAACTTAAGTCTAGGTCCATCCAGAAAGTTCTTAAAAAAAAGCACCATGGCTGAAAGTGCTTGCTCGCTTACAGTAACCATCGACTTGTCATTCGATGAGTTAATGATCGATAAGGATATCGCTAAGCTAACGAAACAAATACTAAGGTGCTATACTTTGAATAGAAGAGCTACGGCACCTATGCAATTTTCCCTCACCAGTTTTACTGGCAAATCACGAACCAGCATGGAGAAGCACAATGGATATAAGCATTGGGATGTATGTGATTACATATAAGTCAACACTTTCTCTCACTTTTAATGATTAAAATTGACATTATAAACATCTGTCCATTAAAGGAAGATGTTAAAAAAGGAGTAATTGTTTCTAAAAAGATGTAAGAGCAAAATGAATGTATAGATTTTGTTTTCTTAGATACAATAAAATTATTAAAAAGTTTGTCAAATATTTAGGGAACATTAAAATTTGATAAATACATCATGCATATTAAACTTGTTAATCATTGGGCAAAAACCGACTTCTTTTTAACCTTCTATCAAATTATAAAATTGGCTATTAAATTTTATTGAATTATACTGGATTAAATTACATTGGATTACTATTTATTAAAGGACCTCGCACATTTTATAATAAAGTTTACCTGGTATAAACATTTTTCATTTTACGCGGAGAGTCCTTTTTTAAATTATTAAATTAACTGTTAAATTTCATTAAATTACAGGTGAGCTTTCATACGGAGCCGTACATAAACGTTTATCCCAAAGATAAGATCATATATCTCACGAGCGAATCAAATAACGTGATAGATTGTCTAGAACATGATTGCGTATATGTTATAGGTGGTCTCGTTGATCACAATGCGCATAAGGTGAGATTTTTGTGGCTAGTCGTCCTTTTTTACGAATTTCTATCAAAAGTTTAAATTGTAGGGTATGTGTCATAAATTAGCGAGAGAGGCGGATGTCAGACACGGCCGATTGCCATTAGATAAATTCCTACAGATGAAAGCAAGAAAAGTGTTGACTATTGATCATGGTAAGCATTATGAAAGATAAATTTTTTAAAGATTATATTATTGTTGATTTCTATAAGCATCTCCAATCTTAGTTTGATAATTAATGAGAGAAATTAAGAATATAAATATATTTTATTCTACTAATCAAATTTTAACAATAAGTGAGTCATTGAAGTTTACATTTTCAAGAAATGATTGACTTTTCCAGTTTTTGAAATACTGTTGAGAGTCTCGGAGGGTGATACCTGGCAAAAAGCATTTTTAAAGGTGTTACCGGAGAGGAAGAACGCTCGTCCGATCATTTCTGTGCAATCCAAAAGGGACGAATCACAAGATTCGAAACCTGTTGATGTAAATAATGCCATGCCGGTTGATGTAAATAATGCAGTGTCCATTACTGTAAATAATACATTGACGGTTATAAAAGATGTTAAGGAGAACGATATCAAACCTGAGTGCAAAGTAGATTCGAAAGAAATCTTAAATGAGAGTTCCTGCATAACGTAGAATCGCAAATGTGTGATTAAAAGATGCAAGTAAAATATTCAAAAAAAATTCGCGACGTGCAAAAGGGAAAATAAAAAAATTTTAAATATAAAAATATGTACACAATATTTATGCGTACAAGAAATCAAAGTATAAAAGATTTAATCAAATCAGATTTTTTACGTAAATATAATGTTAATAACATTTTTAAAAATTTTATTTCATTTTGACGTTATTCCTTTTTGCTATTTCGCGAATACTGCAGAAATCAAAGAGAATCTATTTTATTGTATTATTTTTAAGGCCGTGTATATAATAACAGCGTATTTTTGTATCATCTGTCGTGTATTTTCAAATATATGAGATGCGTAGACAAGAGAAAAACGGCAAACATCAATTATAAACGGGCTACAAAAACGCGTCAGACTCGACAAACACTTCATCGATATTTCACGCGCATTTGTTTTTTTTTTTACACATCTCACAGATACATGTTACAATATAATACATTCTTACATCTAAAATGTTGTTTGCGCTACCAGAGTGCAGCTTTTTATTGATCGTATTTAGGTACCTTTCGCATCCTTACTGTCGTACAACGCCGTCGCAATTGCTTAATTGTAGCAATTAGGTCAAACTGACTCTTCAGGTTAAAACGTTTGTACACAGGTGCATATTTATTACATTGCAAATGTACATACGCCTATTTAATCATCCAAAGACATTAAATACAATACCAGTGGTATTGTACATATATATGTATCTACAGTTGAGTCCCCTTATTCTTTAAATCCCTGCCTTTCTACTCTTCGTTACCTTTCTTACAATGAAAGAGTAGCGCAAGACTAGATGCGGTAGAGAACAAAGAATACAGGCTTTCGACTGAATTCGTCTAAATAAATAAATTTTGCTTTCTTCGCATCTTCGACCAAGACCGATATTTTGTACGCGCGCGAGTACAACGTTGCGCTCGGGAGACAATTATATAACTTAAATGATATATTATTTTCTTTATCTCAATTTACCATCACATTCGGCCGAGACGATTGTACTTCAAGCGAAGTCGCTATTGATTATCGTTACTGGATTAAATTTTTTATCTCGTTCGCGGCCGGTTACAGAGATCAGAGATGATTTTCTTTCAGCTTTACATCATAACTTAATGTCGCGCGCGATAATCCCTCCATATTTTTTTGCACCTCCGAATTTCATCACATTTCTATCTTTGCTATTTCCTCCTTATCGATTATCTCAAAGTCGCTATCACCGTTGCTCTCATCGCTGCTGGCCGCGATTTTCTTCGCGTCGAAGACTTCTTCCTCTGAAGAGGACGAGGAACTCTTCTCGAAGTGACCGCTCTGAAACTTTATACCATCCTCTTCGGCGTCGTTCTCGCCGACACTGAGCTCCAGTTCCGATAGTTCGACACCGTCAGTGCTACCCTCTCCATGGGAGGGCATATTGAACGCTATCTCCTGAAGACCCTCTATAAAATCCTCGTCGTAAAAAGAATCTGCAGGCAATGCGATGAGATGTAAAGATGTAGAGAAAATTGAACGATGGAGATTAAAAATTTTATTTTGCTTTAGATTATCGAGCAAATAAAGCAATAAATATGAAAAAATGCGGAATCGATAATCTCTCTAAAAGTTACATCGAAAATATTTAAAATTCAATATCTGAATCGCGAGTTTTTTTTAGGATTTATACTCGAGTGAAAAGTAACTCATCAAACACATACCATTCTGAGTATCCGACTGCACACTCGTCGGTGTTGGCGAATGATCGCCCGTCTCCCCCACCCGAGTTAATACTAGCAGACTCGCCTCTGTTACCACAGGTAAAAACTCATCCTCGATTTCACTGTCACATTGCCAGTCTGAAAAATAAGTGAGATTAATCAAAAATGTTTCCTCATGTAAATGTTAATATGACGAAATATTGTATTAAATTGTGTGTAAAAAAAGTTTAATAAAGATTTGAGTTCAATGTCGAAGTTCAATGAATGAGAGATATAAGAGAAAATTTTTTCAATAAATTTAATTCTGCTTTCAAAACTAACAAATAATCGACTCGTAGTTTGCTTAAACTGGAATTTATAAAAATTTACATAAAACTATTATTAGGTAATAAGATTCGCTTTGATCTCTCGAATATGTTCTTCGGTTATTTGTGTTGAAATTAATAATTCTCTTAATTAAAGATTAATACGATTCCTTAATTACATCTCCCAATCAAGTGTTAAAGTTAGATAATTATACATTGTACATAATTGTATTGTTAAATAGTTCAAAATTGAAGTTAATTAAGTTAGATCTAAAAACTAAATCATTTATGTTTAATCGTTTACATTAAAAGTATTAACATTTCTTATCATTAAAAGGATGAAGCGAATAAATTATTGTGAAGATAAAGAAAGTGATGAAAAACCAAATATTTCGTCATTATAAAAAAATATATAATTATAAAAATAAAAAAATTAAAAGCTATTTTTATACAAGAAATATAATACTGCTATAATACTAATCTACAATAAAAAATCTAGCTATCAATAATGATCCTTGGTACTTCTAGAGTCAATCTTTAAGATTTAAGATTCGAGTCTTCTGTTCTGTCAGGAAAATTTCGACGTTTTCGATTACCTTTGTGTGACAAGAGGTACTCCCGTGCTTTGTCAAACAGTTTTAGGGGAAATCGCAGTAGCATACATGCCAGTAACATGCCGTAGTACATGAAGCAAAGGGTTGACGTATGGACGTGGTCGAGGAACCATAGGAAGAAGGCCACGAGACAAAGGACGATGCAATGCTGAAAAATTGTAAACGGAATATTAAGATTAGAAACAGAAGATTAGAATTTTCGATCTTTTCAAGATTCCCTCCTTGTGAGAAGACAAAGAGAATTTTACCAATCCTGGTTTTTCGCTCCGCAACTTCTTCAAGGTCTGCCATACCCAGTGAAGTCCACAGCACTCCCTTTGCTCCCTACATTTATAAAAGATCAAGATTACTATTGTTTTTTTTTGTTTTTTATTCAAGTCCTTTTCAATTGAGAGCGAGATTGTACGAGCGAATACTGAAATATCTTCGAGTTCTATTAATATGTAATTTTACTATTAATAAGCAGATAATTGACAAGTACAACCACATCGGAGATAATTTGACGATGGAAATATTATAAACGTTATTCAGCGATTTATCTCAACTAGTATTATTCAGCGAATTATCTCGACTATTATTTTTCCACGAAATAAATATAAGTACAACGTAATGAGCGTGTGATGCAATAATGCGAGCAATAACTTTCTTTCGATAACTTACACTGCAGGGGCTAAGGTGTCCATGAATTTGTAAGCGATTATCAATTGGCTAATACAATACACGGCGACAAGTTTATATGGAAATAATGGTGACGTCATTCCCATTAAGGTATAGATCCTGTAACAAGCAGCACGTGTTACAATTAGGGTTATTTTGTGTGTACAAAATGCATTAAGCATAGTATAGCATAAGACTGTTTGGATCAATGAGCAATCAGAAAGAATCGTGATACTAATTTATTTAATACAATGAAAAAATAAGGATAAGTCGGTCGCATGTCGTTTTATTTCTTTTACCATACATTTTTCCAAAATTTAATTTAATGTTATTTATGTAATTTATGCATATTTATTTAATATTTGTGTTTACATTGGTTAGAGAATAGAAAATTTTCTGGCAACTCAAGAATTTCTTAGCCTCAATCGACACATACACACATACATATAAAAATTTGTCGTATAACAAAGGAAATAATACCATAAAAAAAAGGAAGATCTATCTGCTTGTAGCTAAAATAACGGAGAATTTTATTTGTTTCTCCTGAAAAAAAAATTCTCAATACATCTTACATTTTTAAGAATTTCTTTTATTTTAAATTTATGAATGTTTCTGAAAATATCTTAAACTTCTTCAGAAATTATAGAATAAGAAATCTTTGAATATTTCGGAATTTATATGTATAAAAAATTCTAAAAAAAATCCAAACTGTCTCAGCATATTTGAAAAGTATGCTAACTCGTATAAAAAATTAGAGAAGTTTTTTAAAATATTTATAAAATTTTTATAGAAATTTTGAAAAATTATATAAAGAATTTGAAAATTTTTTACTGAGGTTTCTTTAAGTACTCTGTTTTCGAAAAGACGTTTCTCTCAACAAAATTTAACAAAGATTTGATTAATGAATGTCTCGAAATCTTGCAACGATCAAAAATATCGAGTGTAAAAAGATCTAAAACAATCCATTGATACACAAATTCTGTAAAAAGTTCGAAATTTAGCAGTCATTCTCGTCAATGGGCTTCCTGCATCTATTTCTATTTTATCTCGACTGAAAAAGGCATCAGGTTTCTCTGTATTTGTGAGACACGGATTCTTCATTTATTTCTATATTATTATTAAGTATGTATTATGCATATATATTATGTATTACGTATATAACTCATTACAAAATCATTTCTGTCAATCTTATCCAATGAACAATTCGCACACTGGCACGATAAAAATCAACACGCGAAATAAAAGATTTGATGTATCAAGAGATTTCGATGCGTAGCAGGTGTCACCTTCACTTTATTTAAATTTATAAATTGTATCGAGAGGAAAACAAATTGTACGTGCCGCTCTTAATGATATTTACATTCAGATCATTTTCCAATCTTTCGTAAACATTTATGCTTAACTGGATTAATCGCGTCTCATTGAAAATTGAACTGAGAAAAACCGCTCAAGAAAATATCTATACTAGAAAAAAATTATTTATTTGATTAAATTAACTTAAATTAACCCTTAGTACATACCTTAGTTTTGGGTATCCTTACTACACACGTTCGGTCATTCGTATTCTGGATTAATTTTCATCACTTTTACAAATATACAAAAATTATTAAACGATTTTTACATATATTTTGATATCTTGTATTAGTACAGTTGTATATATTCATAATAAATTATAAATAAATTGTTATAACTAAATGTTGTATAATTAACAAAATGAGAAAAATGTACTGTTTCATACAAAAATGTAAAACTGAAACAAAAGGAAAAGTAGTTTAAAGGAAAATGTTTAAAGGAAAAATATGATTCAATATTTTAAAATTAACATTGCAAGCTGCAAAAAAAATAGTTTAAGTGTCGACTGTTCAAAAAATTTAGTTATTGAATAACCTGAAAATTATGTTTTTTTTTTAATATGCATGAATGGCTACAAATTGAAGATATATAGCATTTACATTTTAAATAATGCATTTTATGACTGCTATTATGTTAAAAAAACTTATAATTTATTAGGAAAATGTTCTTTATAACATTACAGACAACATTTAGCACAAGGGTGCTAAAAATAGTGTTTATTAATATGTTCTTTTGAGATTCTTTTTTTAATAAAAATCTTAAATTCTTTTTTTAATTATTCGTGAAATATTCCCGCAATACAACCGAGAATTAGTTGGATATAAAGAAAAAAATAAAAATTTTTTAGTTACAAAAAATGTACACTCTGTACACACGTTGAGTCATTTGTAACCCAGAAGTGAACTTCGGAATTATGCCAGTTACAGGATACGCATGAATTGAGGTCGGCAACGCACAAAACTTGTTCTCTAGAGATGCCAAACTTTCTTTAGGAATAGAAAAGAGACCAGAGAGAGATATTTAATCAGATAATATTTAAAAAAAAAATACACAGGACATGAATGACCCAAAGATGTGTGTATTAAGGATTAATTTAGCTTGTCTTTGTTACTTTTGTTGGAGAATATTATATCCACACAGCACAAATTAAAACTGTAAAAAAACAAACTTTATATTTGCGAGCGTAACTTTTTATATTATTCTTTTATCTAATCGAACAAAAATTCGGAGAAAGATTAAAAAAATTACGCACATACGTCGCAAACGCGTTTTTCGCGAGAAACAACATATTATCTAGGAAGGAAGCGAGATAAAATAAAAACGTAAATAAAAAATGAAAACTTAAATCAAATATAAGAGATATAAATTAAAACCGTAAATTGGATGGAAGTCATAAAAGAAGCTTTAAAACGCAAGTATGAAAGAAGTAAGCGTGTAGATAGGAGAACTCGCATATCGGAAGTGAAGCGTGCGTCAACATATGTACGTAAACAGCGGACGATGAAGTACGTCTTGTTGACGCTGATCGTCATTCCAAATAACACCGCGCATTTACGCGCTTTACTACGAATAATCGGACACGCGATTACGACACTACACACTTGTCCGATTACGCGTGCGTGTGCGTGTGCGTGTGCGCTGGTGTGCGCGCGTATCGCGCCAATTCCCCACGAGCGTCCGTTCGGAAAGGGGGCCTTGACCTAGAAGGCGAAGTTACTCTTGTGCACACGAAACGTAAAACAGCTGTAATGCCGCGCCGCGCGCCGTGACGTCACGGACGGCCGGAGGCGCGTCGCACCAACGTGCACACCGTGCACGTGAAGACGGGAAAGACGCAACGAAGACGATAACCGTCAACGTAATAACACGCCGTAGTGTCGATCGCCTAGAGTGCCGACGACTAGAGGAGAGTGAATGGGAGAAACCGTGTCCTTTAAACGCATAGCTCTTTAAATGGAAAGAAACGCTCTCTCGCGAATTACTGCGTAATTCTCCGAATCTTCCTGCGAGTTCCCTTTTTCTCCAACTAAATCATTCCTGCAATATTGCAGTAATGTTGCAGGAATAGCAATGATGCAAGTTTCTGTGCTGTATGAATAAAAAACAAAAGTTGACAAAATTGAAAGTATCATAAAATAGATTACTCGAGCAATATTGCAGTAACAAATGATTGCGTTTAGAAAATAATACCTTTGCAACGGTTATAAAATACCTCGATGTAATTTATACATTTAGATTTCTCGTAAGGAACTGAAGGCAGAAATCAATCGTATTGAAGAATTTTAGAAAAGCTGCTGTCTCTGCTGAACGCAGCTAATATTACAGTAACGTTTCTGTAAGCTTAATTCTATGCTACAAGAAATAGGCAGTCGACCTATCTGAAATTTCTGCACGTGACTTCTAAGGTTGAAATTTAGTGCTTGTTTCATTTTGTGCTTTATTCTAATTATATTGAACCTTTTGTCTGGATATACCAATGACAAAGAAAAACTAGTACAGATATAAAAGACCTGAGCTTAAAGACCTGACCTATTCTTAAAAAGGAACGTATACGAAAACCTATGTAATAGTATATTTAACGTATATTTATACTAATACCCGTATTCATAGTTAGACCTTATATTTAAGGCTTCCCTAAAATTATCCTTAGATGCTCAGTAGCCAATAAAATAATTTATAGCATCTGAAGATAAATTTAAGGAAACCTTAAATACAACAGGCATTATATTCTACAATAAGCCACTAGTCAGAAGCTAAAGATTGACGATTGTGATTGATCAATTTCCAGCTTTTAACTTCTGATTTATGACTAATAAGGTTTATTGTAGAAGACCCATAAGGCTTGATGATTACGAAATACAGGCATAAGTATTTCCTTAGTTTTTCATGTAACTCCATTTCAAGAATAGAGGTCTAGCGGAAGCAATGCTTTGTTGAAAAACAAAGGATAAGAGACAAATCAGAAGTAAGAAGCTGAAAATTGACCAATCACAGTCGTTAATTTTTAGCTTCTGGCTTCTAATTTATGACTAATGGCTTATTGTAGAAGGCCCCCATTACGAGAGAGATCTTCTTTGACGTGAACGTCGCGAACAAGTGAGCGAAACTGTCGGTGCGACCAGCAGATGAAAAACGAGTTGACGAGCGCGGGAGTGCTCGAAAGAATGTTTCCTTTGTCCGCTTTTTACAACGTAGGTCGAAGGAAGCGGCTTTGGAACAACAGAAGGAACAACGCACGCGCATCAAGACCGGACTGGACCGACTGACGACTGGCGACTGGCGACTGGACTCACCAGAATGTCGCGATGAGCACGATAAAGAGGTAGAGGTTGACGAAGAAGGCGCTGTTCTCCCAGAGCAGCGTCTTCTCGCCGGCGGCGATATACCGGCACACCTCGCTCTTGCATCCCACGGATGCTGGATCGGTGGGGCCGTCCGACGACGCGGACGTCTCCTGGGACAGCAACGACGATGACGCCGCTACGTTGCCGTCGACGTTCTCGCGTTCGATTCCCATTGCTCGCCGATACATCCAGCACCACACATCCAAGAAAATCCACTCCATGACACGTTCCATGACCCGGCGACCGGCCAGAACTCGATCCCACGCCCAGAGTCGCTCCATCATCTCCGGATCGGGGTGCATCATCGGATCTCGTGCACGTCGATCGACGTCGTCGTCGTAGTAGTATCAGTCGTCGGCGGCGTCGACGGCGCTCCACGACGTCCAGCGTGCACGAGCGCGCCTTCTTCCTTCCTCACTCTCTCTCTCTCTCTCTCTCTCTCTCTCCTAGTCTCCTTGACGGCGCGGGCGATACGTTTCCCGGTGCAGGCGTCTCTCCTCCGCTGATTCGCTTCGTCCTACACGGCTCCTACTCGCCGTGCATGGCACAGATACTCCCCCGCTACCGTCCGCGCTCGAAAGACGCTCGTGGACGACTGCCGTGCGCCACGGAGGGGTATATTAATAGCGCGCGTGACAACCTCTAGGGCGAGTGCGACGCGACGCGACGCGGCGCGACGCGACGACGACGTGCGCCCCGCCGAGAATCTTCCTCTCAGCTGCTGTTGCTGCTGTTGCTGCTGCTGCTGCTGCTGCTGCTGCTGCTGCTGCTGTCGTCGCCACCACCGCCGTCTACGGCGGGGGGAAGGGGAAAGGATGGAGCGTAGAAGCGAGACGGAGAAAAAACGGAGCCACAGCTACAGCTGTTGGCCGAGGAGCAACACACCCCTTCACTCTGATGGGCCACCCTTGTCCATCTATATGTCACTATTGTCACTCGACAATGTTGCCTCCTTTCTCTTTCTCTCTCCCTCTCTCTCCCTCTAGTTGCCTTTTAATAGGCTGTGTACCTGCTCCAGTACGCACGCACGCAATTCGATCTCTTTGTCGCCGCGCACGTCGTCGTTTCTTGGGGAACGAAGTCGCGTTCCGTTGATGTCGACGATGTTTGATGACGATCGCACTAATGATGATGACTGGATAAATAAATCCGAGGCCGACACGGATCTTTCGCGCGGAATCTATGCGAAATTATGCGCTTTGTGCGCCGTTTTACACGACCCGATGATGACGCGCGCGCGCGATGGAGGCCGACTGACGTATACGCTCTACGAGTCTAGTATTATTTCGTTCATATATATGTGTATATACGTCGCGCTCTCTCCACCGCCTGATCTCCCACTCTCTCTCTCCCTTTCTCTCTCTCGCATTCTTTTTTTCTCGCTCCTGTCCCCACTTTGCATGTAAACATAACACGTGACAGTCGCACGCGAGTCGCGCTTATCACGATCGCGTGATTTTACGTATGAAAAGAAGAAAGGATCTCGGAAAGTATCTTGGGCAAATATCGACGTGAAATCCTCCCTTCTCCTTTCTTTTTATGCGTACTTATATGGATTGGCAAGAGAGGGACAGATATATGAAGTAGGTACTTTGCCTAGATAGCATACAATAATTAAAAAATATTTACGAAATATTTATAAATATTTATTTAGATTTAAGGCTTATTTTAAATATTTTTGTAAATATTTTTGTGGTCTTAGATTGCATAAATCATAAATAATTTATTATAAATATTATAAAATATAATATTTGGACATTTCGTTATTTGACATCGTGCAAATCAGATGCTTGTTACCTTTGAAAATTTGCTTATAATAACTTATTAAATAAAAAGACTATTATATTGTACCACGCGAAATGGACTACAATCTACATGCGTTTTTTTCTCGTTGTTTACTAATGGACTCTTAACACCTATTTTTTTATTTACTAAGAATTTTCTTATGATTTTATTAATTCTTCATAAAAATGACTCGCAGCGTACTACACAAAATGAAAAATTTGATATTAAGGAATTATAATAATATTGTAAGAACCATGTGCATATTTTTTATTTAGAACGATGTTTACATATTTTAAAATTGCATTGAAAATAATTCGATTAGAATTGAAACGTTTATTTATTATAATTGTTTTGTATTAATTTTTTTTATTTAAATTAAAATTCTTTTATACGTTATTGGCTCTTTGCCCTTCTTGCATACTTTTTTATTATGAAATACTTATTGTGTAAATCTTACTGTAAATGCTATGGAAATATTTAATAAGATAATTATAATTCAAATAAAAAATACTTTGAAATATTTATACTTATTATAAATATTACATTAAATATTTAGCTTTTTAATAATATTTCGAATAAAGTTTTATAATATGTGTAACATATTTATATAACATTTATATATTTATACAACATTTCAAAAAAGGAATAATAAATATTTATCATAAATATTCTGTGCTATCTAAGTAATTTAAAACATAATATTAATTTGCAATACAAGTATATTTTGTATTTAAAATCAAAAGGTTTAAAGTTTTTATATTGTATATATTTTGTAATTTAAATAATATTATGATTGTCAATTTTAGTATTTGAAATACAAAATACTTTTATATGCTCCCATAAAATATAAAATGTAATTGTCTTGCAAATACTGTTTTTCAAATGAAAGTATTTCAAACAGTTCTCTACATTTATAAAGTCATTAGAAGATCTGTTCGTGTTGCTCAAAATCCTTACAAATTTTTTTGTAATTATAAAACGAGATAAATATATATTTGTATGAGGGAGAGGGAAGGTGAAGATTCTGAAAGTAAAAATTGCATGTCAAAACGAATTTAATGTCATAAATTCTATCATCGCATTAATCTTATATGATGATAGAATTTATGACATTAAATTACAATACATACAAATGTAAGATTAATTTTAATCTCGATTCAATTTATGCCTGGTTTATGCTTTGCACTTAATCTTAGTCTTAGAATTAGTCCTAACTTAATGTTAAGGACTAAAGTTAAAAGATAGAAACTGTCTTGAGACTAAGATTAAAACTACGGTTAAGACTGGGGAAGCATAAATGATCTTATGGCATTCTATATTGCCAACTTTTAAGATTAAGATTAAGACCGAAGCATAAACCAGCCATTATTCTTTATTTTTTCGTAAATCTAAAAATTAGAAGAAGATAAAGAATAAATTGAACCGAGATTAACATTAATCTTATATTTATGAGATCGGGCCTAAGCAGGATTAACTTTAATCTCAGTTTAACTTACTGTTTATCTTCTAATTCTTATTTATGTTTCGGTCAATTTTGATCTCAATTTAACTTACTCTCTTCATCGTTTTTTAATTCTATAAAAATAGAAAAAAAAATGAAGAGTTTTCCTTATTCGATTTTTTTACTATTAGTCTCTTATGAATTTTTATGTACATATATCGAAACACTTCTTTTATCTTCACGTTTTGATAAATGCCTAAATTTAAGTATAAACGCACGTCATTTATTTTTCTCCGATGTCGAAAACAAATTTCTCATGCATAAAAGAAATATATGTCTAATATAGACATGTCAAGAAAAAAAATTTTTTTTTTTTAATCGATTAAACCATTTAGCTCAAAAGTTTCCATTTCATGCCAAAAAAACATCCTTAAATTTTTATTAAAAGAAAAAAATTAAGATTTAGAGATCGCTAGTGAACGATTTTTAAATCAAAGTTTCGATTTTCCTTAATAGATGTTTGATTTGATGCAAAATTAGCTTAATCTGGATTTCAAATATGGTATGTTTTTTTGATCACTGAACATGATGCAAAAACGGTTCATTTAATTCTACGATATACGCTTTAAGAAATATAACCTGATTAATGTGAAAAAATACAAAAAAACATGATTTAATAAATTGAAATAAACTACATATTATATATATATATATGTGTATGTAGCATATATTTTTATTATGTATTCATTTCATTTACTAATAAAGAGTTTTTTATTATCAAATTGAGACATTTGATTTGAGGATGTCAAAATTATAAAGCGATATACTTTAGAACTTGTAAAAAAAATTTTTCTATCTTTAAAAACGTTTTATAATTCAGTTAAATGCAATTTTTAAAGGCCCTATAGGAGGTCCGGGAAAATTTCAACTCTTATTCTGGGTGAACAGACTTACAATTTGAAGTAATGAACCCATTTGAACGCTTGGAATCTTGTTAAAATCGACCTTGAACTCGAAATTTGATCATTTTTTCACATTAATCGGGCTGCATTTCTTAAACCATATATAGAGTTAAATGAATGAATTATTGCATCGTGTTCAGCGACCAAAAAAATATACAGTATTTTATTAGGGGGACCGGAAAGTAATGTCGTTTTTTTACATTAAATTCAAACAGATAAATTTTTAACAAATTTTTTATTTTTAATCAATGATGTAATCACCCTCGTTATCAACAATCTTTTGCCATCTAGTGTGCAAATTTTCAATGCCGAATCGATAAAAATCAATTGATTTTTGAGCAAAATATCTGGAGATGGCATTTTGGACGTCATCCAAATTTTCAAATTTTTTGTCACTTAGAAAATGTTGTAGCGATCGGAATAAATGGAAATTCGATGGCGCAATATCGGGCGAGTATGGTGGGTGAGGCAATACCTCCCACCCCAATTCATTAATTTTTTCCAGGGTTCGTCTTGCGCAGTGCGGTCTTGCATTATCGTGTTGCAGAATAACGCCTTTTTTGTTGACAATCGCTGGGCACTTTTCAATTAAAGATTGATTTACTCGATTCAATTGTTCACAATAAAGATCTGCATTCACAGTTTGTCCAGGTTTCAGCAGTTCAAAATGAACGACCCCGCGAATACTCCACCAAACACACAAAAGCGCCTTTTTGGGGTGTAAACCTGGCTTAGCTGTACTTCGTGGCGATTCATTCGGAGAGAGCCACTGCCTTTTGCGTTTTGGATTATCATAGAGGACCCATTTTTTATCTCCAGTGATCAAGCGATCAAAAAACGCTTCTGTATTGTGTCACTGAAGCAATAAGTTGCATATGGTGGACCGGTTAGCTTTGTTTTCTTCGGACAGATTATGCGGGACCCAAACACCTGCTCTGCTTGCTTTACCAATCTGCTGCAAATGTTCTTGGATGGTCGACCAAGGTTGGTTAAGAGCGTTTGACAATTCCTCGATTGTCTGACACGGACTTCCACTTCCGCCCTTAACATGTCATTGTCTAAAGTTGTTGGTCTTCCTGATCGATACGAGTCGAAAAGATCAAAATTACCGGATTTGAACTTAGAAAACCACCTTTGGCATTTACGAACGTCTAATGCACTTGGATAAACATCGCAAATGTTTTTGGTAGCAACTGTTGCGTTACTACCCTTGTGAAACTCAAAAAGCATACAATGTCGGATATGTACCTCTTCTGGTATTTGGCTGGCCATTTCACTATAAATTATTTAAAAAAATTTAAGATTTAATTATTTACGAGTAAACAAGTCATTCTAACCTTAAAATGTCTTTGGCACTACTTTGTGCACAATGAGCTGATAAATGACAAACGAATATCATGCGCAGAAACGACATTACTTTCCGGTCCCCCTAATAAAAATCTGGTTTTTCATTTTTGCATCAAATCAAACATGTATTAAGGAAAATCGAAACTTTGATTTAAAAATCACTATATATAGCAATTTCTAAATCTTAATATTTTTTGATAAAAATTTAAAAGTGTTCTTTTATGGCATAAAATGGAAGCTTTTGACCTAAGTCAATTAAAAAAAATTTTTTTTTTTTTGACAGTCTAATATATTATATATATTTAATAAAATCTATATAAAATAATTTTTTTCTTGTCTCTTCTTCCAAACAACAAACTCAGTTGCGTAATCCAAACAGCACAGAATATTTATGATAAAATATTTATTATTATTCGTTTTTTGTGAAATGTTATATAAATATTGTATATAAAGCTTTATTCGAAATATTATTAAAAGATAGTTTATTAAGTATTTAATGTAATATTTTTGATAAATATAATTAATATTCTGTAAGTATTTTTTATTTGAATTATAATGTCTTATTAAGACTGCGGGTTACAAATGCTTCGAAACATTTTTTGATTTGCCAATTAGTAAAATTCTTTCTTCTGATTGGTCAATCAAACGCTTCGAAACATTTGTAGCAAGTAGACCCTAAGTATTTCCATAGCATTTATTACAAGATTTACAATAAATATTTCATAACATTTATTAATGTTTATAATCTATACAATCTAAAACCGCAAAAATATTTACAACATATTTAAAATAAGCCTTATAAATATTTATAAATATTTGTAAATATTTTATAAATATAGTGTGCTGTCTGGGAAATATTTACTTTTTTTATGATCCAGCAAACACAAATATAATTGCTATGTAACATATATATAAATTAATATATATTATTCACATCTACGATATGTAGCATTATATTCATAGTTTGCTGGGATTTTTTGAGATCATATTTACCAATCTAGATAAACTTTAATCTCGGTTTAATTTATTGTAATTGTTTCTTTTTTACTTCTTACAGAATAAGAAAAAAATAAAAAATGAGTACAATTGAGATTAATATATTAATCTACATTGACAGGAATGAATTACATAAGTCGATTATCTTTCTCAGTAGTCTTGGTATGTATTGTTTAATCATTCTCGATTATCTAATTCTTATTATTACTTAATTCTCAAGAAGTACGCGTTATGATATGCGTTTCTTAATGACACATATACACCTGTCGGTATGTTACAAACTGAGTAAGCTTTAAAATATCGATAAACCGGTTTCCTGTCTCCCTTCTCTTTCATATCCGCGACACTTTAATCGAGTTAAAATATTCCGACAGCTGCGACAGGTTTTCCGACACGTTTCCTTAAACGAGCGCATTCGTTGATTTAATGCTAAATGTTCAAGTTAATTAATCGCATGTAGTTGAAGCCATGATGTAAGAAGACAAAGTATATCGTTCCTGAGGATGCGCAGAAGAATGAATTTGAGATCAAAATTTGATTGGCTGTTCCAATATGCCAGCGCTATTATACACAGGAAAATGTATAGAGGCCAAAATTTGATTGGTTGTTTCCAGTATTGCTATCGTTATTATGCGCAATATGGGAGACCTTGTATTCTTACATCGTGGTTGAAGTTACATTGAAATAATAAGAGAGAGATATATCGATCAATCGCGAGTCGAGTGCTGCACTACGCCATTGAAGTCTCGCGTATCGTGCACGCGATTGGTCAATTCCACTCCGTGCACTTTAAGTTTAAAAGGAGACAGTGGAGTAGGTCAGTTTTCTTCAGCTCTTTATAAAGACTCGTCCCCTTCCTCTTTCTAACGTTATCATGAGCCTCTTTTTTTCTCTTCTTCATCTTATCTTGTTCTTTCTCCGATTTTATGGTACTTTATTCTGGCAAGGACAAAAATTCGTAAAAGAAGAATAAATAAGACAGTATAATATCGGAACATAAGACGTCCCAATTTTGGATATTGTCTGAATACTTTTTCTCTATTTCTCTTCTTGAGCTTAAAAGCCTCAATTCTAATTTGGTCTCAGTTTATTTCCCCTAAATAAATTCCTGGCTACGCTTATGGATCTAACCGGATCTAACCATTAATTTACACAATCTCCCGCACCGATACTCACGAAATTCCTGTTAACTTTAATTATACAAAAAGGAATAAAGGTACATACTTTCGCTCGTTGTGCCAAAACATCTAATTCACAGCTTATTGTTCGCTTTATTCGATTTTTATTCGAAGAACGTAGTACAGCTATTGAAGTAAACACAGGATGAGTCATCGACTATACGCGTCATTATATTAAATATACATCTCTCTATCCTCTATATCAGATAAACAAATTTGATGAGATAACAAAATATGACGCAGTTCAGATATTTTTAATATCTCAAAATGCATCTTGTGTGTTCATAAATATTTAAAAAATGTATCTTAATTATTCACAAATACTTTACTCGATTTTGAAATTTCTTTTTCGGGATATTGAGACAGCGATATAATGATGTAAAGATAAATTCCTATAAACATAAAAAAAGTAGAAGGTAGTTTATTTATTTCCAAAACGCGTTTCTATTATTTCTAAAGATATGCGATACCTATGAAAAAGATTTCCAAATTCAAAATCCTATTCTAAAAATAAAATAAGATCAATAAGGACAATCCTATTTATTATTAACAGAGGAATATTTTACTTTTAAATAGAAAATTCTTAAATTTAGAATAAATAATAATTTTGGATATCGATTTCAAATCAAATTGGTGTCAGCACAAAGTTTACAACATTATTGCAATGTTTGCAATTTGACACCAATTTGGTTTGAAATTGATATCCAAAATTATTATTTATTCTAAATTTAGGAATATACAGGGTGTCCCGAAATTCGCGAATCAAAATACACAGGAAGGAAGTTTTTAAAAAATTGAGTAAAAAGTTATATATAACATTTTTATTTCAAGCAATAGTTTTTTCAGATATAAAGGTTTAAATATAGCTAATTACGAAGATTATACGTTTAGACGGTCACCTATCCAATCGCGCGTACAATAGTATCAGTAAGTGCATACTTCAGCATTTAAATGCAGTCTGTAATTGGCTATATTTAAACACTTATATTTTTCACAAATTATCGCTTAAAATAAAAATTTACAAATAACTTCTTACTTAATTTTTTGAAAAAAAATTGTTTATTGTATTTTTATTTGCAAATTTCGGAACATTCTGTATATTGCTGAAATGATCTGTGCTGTATAGATTGTGTTATAACATCAGATACGGATTTATTACATAAACGTAGAAATATGTATAAACTTAAATTTAACAACAATAAAAGGTAAAAAGAGCTAAGAAAACTTAAACTTACTTAAATTTATATTTGTTACTCTTGTTTTAACGCAATAAATTGATCTTATATTAATTATTAATTCAAAAGAATAATTGATCTGATGTTAATATTGTATTATTAGGTGTTGGAATTAATTCGTAGCGTTTTTTAATGAAAGAATGTTATTTATTTCACATGAGCATTAAAAAATACATTAATGAAAGTAATTCCCATCACTTGTAAAACGCTACGAATTAATTCCAACACCTAATATTATTTCTGTATACTGCATAAGGTTGCGATAAGATTAATACGTCAAAGATATTTTTTATTTCGTTATCAGAAATTTTTTCTGATAACAAAACAAAATATACTCTTAACGTGTTAAGAGGGGACAGCTTATGGTAGACAAAGAATTTGTAGATACAAATAATACTATTCTAATCTATTGGATAATACTATTCTAATCTATTAGACCTTGACGTTTTAATCAAAGTAATACACACAGTAGCACTAATTGATAAGAGAAATATTTCCGTCTAGAATGGAAATGTTTTTTTGGAGAATTAGGTTATAATTTTAGAGATGATACTTATTCTTCTCCTCACGTATACGATAAACGATTTTTTATTACGGAAAATAAACAGAAAATAGACAATATAACACAGAGAATTTTGAAATCAATTTTGATCATTAAATTCGAAATTTTATCGCCTACAAATACAATATATTGCTAGTGTTTTCTCCTTCAAATCGAAGCATGCAATGCTCCGTCTCGGCACACAACGAATACAAACAGGCCCGGCAATTGTAGTGTGGAATCGTGGAGCATTCTGCACCCAAAATTTAGCTTAATGTGAAAATCCACATCAAAGGAATTTAAGAATTGAATTAAAAACTGTGAACTTTTTAAAATGTATACGCGAATGCCGACCGATATTTGTGATGACAGCTGCATAGCAGAGAGTCAACTTTTAGGCACGTGGATTCAACTTTTATACTGTAAGAATTAACACTCGTAATAAATGATTCCTTACCGACTGTTAGACAGATTATCGCAATTCGTAATTGTAAAAAAGGGAACAAATAGCACACAAAATAAATAAAGAGTAAAAAAATAAATAGAGTCGACATTTTGTAACAACTCCTCCTCCTTCCTCCCTCCTTCTTTCGTTAGTTAACAATTCTATATTCACGGGCAAGATAAGTTGCCAGCCCTGTATACAAACTACAATACAAGCACCAGTTGTACAATCTTCGTCGACACGTGCGTGATGATCTATTCTACGAAACGTCCTAAATTAAACTAAAAAACATATTGATTCTCCGTTCTTTAGCATAACACCTCTTTTGTTTATCCACAAGACTGACTTTCCAGATTGACTTTCATTCGAAAGCAAGTGCTATAAAAGAAGAAGAAGACTGCGAATACATGACTACATAATTAGACGGGCCAAATCAGAACTATGGATAAGCGAATCAAGTATCTTATATCCAAAAATATGAACAAAATACTTGCACTAGAAGATACATCTACGCGGAATAACGCGCAGCGTGCTAGTTCATCTCGCAAAGCAGAGTGTAAACAATTATATGATACGTTTGATAATTCTGTAAGTTTTGTCTCTATCTGTCTAAGTATATTCTCATTTTTAATGGATATTTCTGATTATCAATTAGAATTGTAGTACTTATGTTTTTAAATTCTTAAGTAATTCAAAATACTTTCGAAATTCTCAGGCTTGTAACTGGTAACTTGATTAATAGAAGTTCTGGTCAAGTCATTCAAGAAAATCTGTTTGCTTTTTTTTACATCGAAATTAATTAAATTATTCTAATTCTTTCCTTTAGCCTCTTTATAGATTTTCAGCATATATCTCTTAAAAAAAAATATATATATATATATATATATATAATAAACTTATAAATAAATATAATAAATTTCAACTAACATTCGTGTTCTTACACGTGTTTTTTTTTATGCCTTTGACGCAGATTCCCACCGATCTTGTGATAAAAGTCGGAATGCGATCTATTTATGTCAATAAGTTTGTGTTACAAAAGAGTTCTTTATATTTCAGAAATATAGATCGATTTATAACATCCGAAAACGGTCAAGAGTGAGTATTGTGAAAATAAGTAAATGTTATTCTTATTAAGAATATTTTATATTTGATTCGTATGCTTCTCTCTTTATAGCGTTATCAGGTTCGATCAGTTTTCGTATATCATTGTTTACAGCTATTTAAAATATATATATACCGGCGAGATTAATCTTGTATCTTTGGACAAGAAATTTGGTGAATTTCAGTTAAATACGCATAATTATATACGTTGTTGTTTAAAGTTCACGACTAAAATTATTTCATTGCAGATCTCTTAATAATGGCTGAGAAGTTCAGAGAAATTCATTTGATAAAAAGTTGCTATAAGAAAATAAAGGAAGAAATAACTAAAGAAAATATGATCTCTGTTTATAGAATAGCGCAAATATATAATAACAAGGTTATTTGACAGTCTCGAATTTTCCTTTTTTTTTCCTGTTACTTTTTTGGAAGAAAGTATCATGATCTATATTTTATAATAAAATTGATGTATTAATATTTAGTTCGATTGCAATTTGTTTTTATTTTTGTTTTTAATGTAGAATATTTTTTCAAATTCTTTTGTCATTTACGAGTTAGGAGGATGCAAAATTGGAGATTAGTTCCGAAAATATCGTTAAACAATTTTTCTATTCTTAGTTTGTTTTTTAAATTGCTTTAGAATTCATTAACTGCAGAAATGTATCTTTATTCCTTATTTATTTATATCTTCAATACAAATGAACGCCGTATTTTAATAATATTTATGTATATTCTCTATAATTTTCAGGTAGTGCAGGAATATTGTTTTGAATTCTACATAGAAAATACTACAGATGTAATCAACACAGACAGTTTTAAAAAGTTGGATGAATATACGAGAAGCACTTTTATAAATGAAGCAAAAAAAACTTATGGTTATTACAAGCTATGATTCTATTTGTTTTAAGAAAGTAAAATTTTGATAGAAGTAATCACATCAAACTTTAATATTAATATTAATTCATATTTATATTAATATTACTATTATTTAATATTAATATTTCTATATTTTATAATATTAATTTCTACATAAGTAAAACAAAATTATTACGATACTATTTTATAGTAAAAAGTTTTTTTTGACACCGTATACTAATTATTAACAATGTAACTGACAAAAATTTTACTGAAATTGTGAATTCAAATAAAAACTTTCTCATTAAAAAATGATTGATCGTGTACTGCTATAATTAATTTTATCGATATGTATATTGATATCGATACATCCTCACGTATCCCCATGTAAGAGTAGCAAATAAAGAAAGTCCTTTCAGCAATATATGGAATCGAGACATCATAAAGAGACTTACAGCGGATAATTGATCAAAACAGATAGAGCATGTAGGAGAGATAATCCATGTTCTCTCTTTCCTTTTCTTTCTTCCTCGTATTCTTTACGTTCTCGTTGCATGAATACACACACACGTATGACGTTATTCAATATTCTTACATTAATTTAGCCATAAATCAATTTTTCGTGCCCTTCTGCCATTCTAGCTGACACAATGATCTGTGATATCCCCTGGTAGTTCCCAGAGCTCCTTCAGATAGAATACAAATCATGAAATTGCAAATCTATTCTTTTTCCATATCCTAAGATTGAACTTGCACAGTTCATCTCTCTTCTTTTTTTTCACATTAGAGAGAAAAAGATAAAAGATGAACTGTGCAAGAAGTTCAGTTCTGGGATATGTAAAAAGAACAGGCCTATCTTAAGAGCTACCTGGGCAATCTCCTGTAAATTAAAAAACGACGGCGTTTTACTAACACATCGATTTTATTAGTCCTCGGACAGGATTTTACATATAACGAGTCTTGCGAACTATCGCACGTGGAGTAACATCGATTATAATTAATTCTCGTTGGAGTTATACAATATATATAAGTATATAAAAGAAAGAAAAAACGCGATTAATGTCGCGAGGACGCGGTTAGCGATATTATAAAATTAGCCATCAAAACATCATAAAAAAAGAAAGAATAAAACAGTTTAGCAAACAACACGATAAATGTGTACATAATGATCGCGCGGCGAACTTGATATTTCGCGTCTACCGCGTCTATTGTTATTAGTCTCTTTTTCGTGGCACAGTGAAGAAAAGGCCACTTCTGTGCTCCTAATCCTTCCAGATCAATCTGACTCCTTCGTGAGATTCACGAAAAGAGATAAGACTGAAAATAAATAATTCAGCTGTCACACACGTAACTGTTTACTTTCAGAATTATTTATACTTTACGTATTCCGGAAAATTCTCGGTATACTCCTCTACGTTAGAAATATCAGTCGTAACTGATTACAACTGACTACGTGACGTACGGAGGGGGGGGGGGGTAACAATCCTTAATTGTATGTCAATTTCCTTGGGGAGAATTTGCAGTTTGAGAGAAACACTTCATGCCAATCATTCAGGCTTTATAATTGAAAAAGTGTCTGTCTTTCATTACAATAGTTTCTTTTTCAAAATGAAATTAAATGAGAGTTGAAACTTGAGTTTTTCAACAATCAGAGTTAAATTTATAGAAAAATATATATAAATTTATAGAAATATCTCAATTCTTCTTTTACTCGATTCTGAGAAATTACAATGAAAATGTAAGGCATTCATAAGATTTTCTTTAATTTAGTATTCGATTAATAAAATTTTATCCGATATTTTTTCTTGCACTTCTAGATTCTTCTTCCCATAAAGAATTAACATTTAATTAAGGCGCATCCTACATATGTATATATATATATATTTTTACGAAATAATACGCGAGTCACATAATCGTGCAGTTATCATCATCGAGCTAACGTTATAACACGGAGTAAACTTATTTCTACTCGGGTCGGGCAGTACTTTATACATTTATACAATTTCCTATAAACACTTTCGAGTCTCCTTAGTTGCGCAAAAATATACTCTAACGATTAAAACAATTACATTACAGGATATAAAGTTCGCAGATAAATGCAATTCGTCGAATTTCGCTGCGTGAAGTATCTTTAGTATACATTACAGATTGCACTAGTAAAAAAAATAGTATAAAACTTTCAAGATTCGTTTCTAGTCAAAGAAACAATGTTTTCTTTCCATGTGTAGCCAACATAACGTAGTACGAGATATAATTTAATATGCGACATGTATTATGAATTGAACTAACGATGAAGAATAAAATAAAAAATTTATACGACCTATTTCGCTTCATCTCGGAATTACAACTACTTTTGCATCTCAAACTATTACAACTAATTGTCTCGAAATGGTTACGAATGCTCAGTTTCGTATCTGCATAATTTTGCTGACTAAGAACGATGTTCGTAGCATTTTATAAGTCATTCTACAGTTTGCTTTTTTGAAAAAAAAAAAAAAAAACATTATATAACACTCGAAATTCTAGTAGTTTGCCGCTTTCCAATATTTGCCAAGATTTTCTTTATCTTGAAAGTGACATCGGAAATTTATCGCAATACAGAAATAGCAAACTTGCATATAATGTATCTAAACAGCTGATATAACAAAGCGAAATAGATCCATGTATAGATTTCTCTCTTGTTTCTGCACGGGTTTTAAATTCATCTCTAAATTATATCTCACATATCAACTAACATCCCGTACATTGTTATATAAATAATATTGTAAAAAAGGTAAAAAAAGAAAAAAAAAACAGAAGTTAATGCAAGCGTATTACGATACTGACGTTAAAGGCACTTGAGTTTCGGAATTAGTCTAACTAGCATGGTTCTTAAAACATATGATTGCGATAAAATTACGACTTCGTAAACAATTAGCGCGTTTCACACGCGGATGCATCCGAAATGCAGTCTATGTTATATGGCAGTATTAAGTCGTTCTTTACAAATATCTCAACAAAAAATAGAGCATACCGTGTATATATATATATACATATATATATATACACATATTTGTAAGAGATTATAAATATATATTCGAATTTGTTAATTACTCTGACTTAATTAAATATTTTTTGAAGCACATTTGACACGATTTCTTTAACAAATTAGGAAATCTACTTGAATTCGAGTTTTACATACAAATTTTATATTCAATTAAAGATTAATTTTGAAACAAATTGTATTCACAAGAAAATAATCATAGCTATGCTGTTGTGATCTATGTAACTTTTGGTTACTAACTCAAAATATTAAGTATTTTAATAAAGTTTATATATTCGCTTTTCGAATCAATATAAAATGTGCTCTAACGTATCTTGAGATAATTAAAATGAAAATTATACTGTGAAATTCTACATGTTTATTTACATGTTTAAATTTTTAAAGAACATTTGAAATATGAATTTTAATACTTTTTCTCATAAAGATAGATATATAAATACAAGCATGATTTAATATCTGACAAGATTTTTTATTGAGTTTTTTTTTT
>NW_011627373.1:196959-217217 GCF_000204515.1 Acromyrmex echinatior | reverse complement strand
GGATTCTTGAAGGTGGAAGTCGCTTGCTTATAGATTGGATTCTCTCCCTATAAAGCGAGCAAAACGAATATTTTATACTAATTTGTACAGAATAAATCTTACAAAAAGTAGTACTTGAGAGTTTGATAATTAATTTCATTGTATTATCTTTTTATTAAATTATATATTTTACTTTATTTTTTTATATTTTATTGCATTACGAGTTCTTTAATGCCTTTTAATTTTTTAATTATACAATACTTTTTCAAAAAAATAATTGCAAACTTATTCTGGTACTCAAGATTTCCCTCTATTTTTGATAAAAATTGATTTGAGAAGTTTAATTCTTAAAAGCTCGATCTGATTATAGTTTATAATATTAGAAATACGAACCGTATCCCATTTTGCCATCATTCTCTCCTTTTCAAATCGGGCGAATTCTCGTCTATCGTGTATAGTCGTCAGCAGCTTCCACAGCAGTAGTAATGCGAGACCGATCAAGACTACCGCCGCGATCACGCCTAGCACGATGCCTAGCATGTAGACTTGCGGCGGGCATTCACGCTCGTTCTGAGCGCGCACTTGCAGGCAATTGGTCTCATTGTAGTAATAGACGAAGTTATACTTGCAGTCATCCTCGTCCGTGCCGAAGCATGGCACCTCATCATTGTCCACATCGACGATCACTGTTTCGACTCCCTCAGGTACAAATTCCTTGCAATTCCTCGCGCATTCCTCCGGAACGCTGTAGTTTCCGGTGCCGTACATCTGGCACTGTACACAGGGCTTCAGCTCTTCACAGCGACTTGGGCAGGTCGGGCACTTATTGCAGTGTTTACCGGAATATCGAATGCTGCCTTCCTCGTGACAGATGCACTCTCCGCAAATACAGTCACCCTTTATAAAGAAAAAGATGAGATCTTATAAAATCTCTTAATTTTTGTAATATTTCCAAATTTATAACTAAATATCCTCTTCTTTGATTATTAAAATAATGTGTAAATATAAATATAATTATTATATTTCACTGTAACTAAAATTATATCAGAAAAGAAGGATTAAATAATAACTGTAGTTTTCTGTCATCATATACAGGGTTGGCCATATTCGACGGAAAGATGTTTTTTTTTCAATCATGGGAAACGTCGTTACTCGATCTAACAATCTCTGTCAAAAGTTACAGTGTTGCCAGATCTTTCCGTCGAATATGGCCAACCCTGTACTTTCAATCACTTACATGACCTGAGCAGAGTACACCGTTCGTGGTCCCTGGCGCGATGCAGGAATCATTAGAAGACCTACAGTTGCAGGATGGTCCAGTCCAGCCAGAATTACAGACACACTGACCGCATTCGCAAGTGCCATGATCAGAGCAGAGCTTACCTTGATCACGATCACAAGAGAAATTGTCGCACTCGCAGAAATGTCCCGATATTATCTATAAGAATATAAATCTACATCGCAAATATTCTCCACGTGAATATTGTTAATTACGTTTATCTATTCCATTTTGTTTCACTTCTAATTATATATCTATTTTCTTTTCTTTGCATTTTCTTATATATTTCTTGTATATGTTCCGCTGTGTGTAACTATTGTTACTTGAGATAATAATTAATAAGCTATTAAAAATTAATAAATAAATTTTGCAATTATAGATGCAAAGGTTAAAGAAGGTCATATCAATCGATGGAGACTCCAAAAAAAAGGTTAAAGAAAAATGTCTGTCATACAAGAATTTATCTGCTAGAGAATTCAGGAAATACCTCGTCCGGATTCTCCCGCTCCTCGCACTCGCATTGACCGCAAGCACACGTGCCACGGCCGGAGCAATCAACGAGGGAGGTGTTGTCAGGACGACAGGACTGGAAGTGCTTGTCGAAGCCAGTAAGTTCCTGGTGTGAGCTACACTCGCAATGTTTGCCGAAAAATCCATCGTAACACTCGCAAACACCGCATTTGAGTGTGCCCATGCCATTGCACTCTGGTGCATGCTCCTCATACATGTGACCTTGACGCTCGCACTCGCAGTCGCACAGCATCTCCAGATTCACGGTGAGGGTCTCGTTGATACCGACCTAGAAAAAGTCCGATTAATTACAACAATGCTAAAGTAAAAAATATAAAAATAAGATAAATATACAGGGCGTCCAACGTAACTGTAATCACAATTTTTCCGGCAAAAATTATTTTGAATAAAAGTTAGTCAGTTTTCAATTGACTACAAATTGCAATATTAAAAATATTTGCAAAATTCTTTTTAGGAAAAAAGTCAAGGTCACCCTAATTTTTTTAAATGGCATAACATATATTTTACTTTATAATATTGTAATTGATGTCAAGATGAGTTCAATGACCTACTATACTATGACCTTGAGATGACCTTGAAGTTCAATGAACGGAAACGTTTTCGTGAAAAATTATTTTATATTAAATTTTACATGTTTTTCATTACATTGGTATCAGTAGTAAAAATGTACCTGTAGACAAATTGAAGAACCGACGTAGCCATTTCTGAATTCGTAGTATTCTCGAATATAGTTCACAATTTATTACACACGTGTATGTATGTAGTATGTATAGAAAAAAATGTTAACATAATTTGTAGTACTTGTAGTATAGCTCGAATGTTGTCACAATAGTTCTTTGTGTTCAGTCTTAATTTGTCATTAGAGCAAATCATAGTTCAGTCTCAGTTTGTCGAAAATGTATTCCTACAATAAGAAAGTTGATATGCTGCTAATAAAAATCTTTTTCTACTGTAGAATATGTCCGTATAAAATTTAATACAAATAAAATAATTTTTCACGAAAACGTTTCCATTCATTGATCCCACATATCTGATTTTAAGGTCATCTCAAGGTCATAGTACAGCAGGTCATTGACTCGTCTTGACATCAGTTGTAACATTATGAAATAAAAAATATGTGCTATTTAAAAAAAATTAGGGTGACCTTGACTTTTTTTCCTAAAAAAGAATATTTTGCAAATTTTTAATATTGCAATTTATAGCCAATTAAAAACTAATTTTTAGACATCGGAAAAATCGTGATCATTTTACGTGGGACATCCTATATAAATGTAGAAAACAAAAATAAAACAATAAACTAACTGAGACATTTTTCCAATTGACCAATTAAGTTTGCATAATGATTCGATTTACCGGATAAATATCAAACTTCTGTTTCCATTCCGATCTGTTGGCCGGACAGCTGGTAACCTCGATCTCCGCGATGAATTCCACTTTCGTGCCGACTTTCAATCCGTCACATTTCGACGTCTCAACCACCGGTCCAGTGCCCAAGCAGCTTGAGAAATATTTTACCTTGATTGCACTGCTGGCTGTGTCTTTCATCTCCACCGAGCTTGAGATAGCGTCGTATTGTTCGCGGATCAGTTCCACAACGTTACTGGAATCGTCCGAGAGTTTGCCAGCAAAGGAACCTTCCACCTGCTTTGTCAGTCGCTTGTAGACATTGATCTGTTCCTCGGTGACTGCCCATATGACGTTTATCGCGTTCTGCTTCACCTTCAGATTGATCTGCGAGATGCTCGGATAGTCTTGCAGAGACGAGTGGGTATACATGCCACTGGTATCCAAGTGGCAGAAACCATCATTCGGTTTGATAATACCACCCAGCTTGCCATCGCCCGCGTAATGAAAACCGGCGTCTGTTGAGAATACCAACAGCCGGCGCGCCTTCTCGCGCCAACCGATCTGATTTCGGCAAACTATCGCCTGCATGATCGCATCAAAGCCACCTTCTGGGGCATCAAGGTTACCGGATACTGATGCGTTACGTACTAATCCCTGTAAACAAGAACGTCTCACTAGAAAAGGTAGAGAATAAGATTTTTTTATTAATTTCAATCCAGAATTAATGAAAGTTTTTCTAAATCTAGAGAATTAAATTGTAAAAATAAACTACATTAATAGAAACGAATTAAAGTTAGATTTATTAAGTCAGTTAGATTTGTATGTATGATTAAAAATTTGTATATTATGCTAAGGTACGGATATTTATGTACCGCAAATTTGCTTGTGTCCTGAGAAAGCCTCATGATGTTCTTGTATCCGTAAGGCGCCGCGCAACCGTCACACGGTTCGATAAGACTGAGAGATTAAAGATTTAAAAAATGAGTAATGGCACATTGGACAGCATGGTATACTTTCTTCGGTTTATCTCGAGACTTACGATTTCGGCACCGTATTGACGTATGGCATCACGACTTTGTCGACAAAGCTACCGAAACCCAGACGAAAATTGCTCGTAATCTTGCTCATACTCTCGACCAATAACTGGCCCAAGTCAGACAGTTTTTTCTTGTCGTCCTCCATAGATTTGCTCAGATCCATAAGATAGTAGAGATCGACAGGATAATCCTCTGCTTGCGAATAAGCGAAATGCATTCCGTAAGCTTCATCTAAAATAAAAAATGTATCAAGTTAATAAAATAAAATATTCACAATTTTAGTTTTATTTTTTATTTTCAAATAATAATAATAATAATTTACTTATTCTAAGCTTCAGATTGACTTCTTGCGGCCACATTTGCACAGCTTCTTGTCTTCTGCTCCCACTACCGCCCCAACTCTCTTTATGAGAATGCGAAGAAGATGAGCTGGAAGATGAAAAATTGGAATATGAACTTTCGATGCTACCGTATCCTCCTCCTCCTCCGCCACCAATGGCGTAACCACCCTTCGTCAAGTTTCGATGTCGCAGTCTGATGAAGACGATATCTGGATTCCATATGGACTCAGGAGGACACGTCGCAGATATCTTAGTATTGATATTCGGCAGGAAGCACCTCTTCTCCGAAAATTTCTATGAAAGCCAAGCCACTTTAGAATCCATATTAATAAAATATCAAATTACAAATTTATTCATCTTTCTGTCAGTGAAAGAACTACATAAAGAGAAGATATAAGAATTTTTGATCAAACTAATATAGACTTACTGGCGCTGCGCACCAAGCGCAATGCGGAGTCTGTATGCATTCATGACATGTCTGTTTACTGATACATGGATTCATGCCAGTTAATCTTTCTGGAGGAGGAAGAGGATAGTTTGCTTGCGCAAACGAGGCCGATAGGCTCGTCGCTAGCACCCCCAACACGAGGATCCATCTTGAGCTGCCGAACATTCTGCAAAATCATAGATAAGCAATTAATCTTTTAATTTGAACATTTACATAAACAAATATTTAAAATAAGAAAAGGTAAGAAATTTAAACATTCTGCAAAATCGCAGGTATATAATATTGTACCAATACACACTAATGCATCCAACCAATTTTGTTATAAGAGGGATCTGTGTCAAAAAGAGTTTCCAGGCTGACGGAGTAACATGACTCAGATTACATTAAGATAACTATCTCAAATTAGAAGACAGTCTCAAATTTTAATTCTTCGTTCTATTTTAAATTAATTCCGGAGTTAAGAATGTAATTATAAATTTTTCCTCTTTTGTCAAAATTACGTTATTTGTCAAAATTAATATATACGTAATAATATTATATAGTACAATAATATAATTTTCAAATAAAAAGTCTGAAGAATTTTGATTTATTTAAAAGAACCCAAAATCATTCATAAAATACACTCAGTAGAATTAAGAAAAAAAAAAACAAAATGTAATCTCGTAACTTAATGTAATTTTTCTTATGATCTGATGTAATGTTATACTTGTGTTAATTAGTTATTTACAAATATAATATTATTCACAAGGTTCATTAACAATTATAAAAACGTTTATCCATTAAAATTTAATTACGACACCACTGATTTTTGCTTAATGTTCCACTCTCCCGTATTAAGGAGTTGGTCATCTTAGATTACATACGATTTCGCTTCCATTTCCAGGGAACCGTTTCGACGCGAAACGGAAGGATTGCGATCAAGTCTTACGATCGGCCGGGAACTGCTTAGTCGTGCACGACATGCACCCTCTGCTTATTCATACGACGGGGACGATGCCGTCATCTTTATATTTGCCAAGCATCATCACTCCAATGTCTGCTCACGCGTGCAACCGAAGCGGACGATAAGCGGCGGAGTTCGTGTCGTAAGATGCAGTCAAGAGTCAAGAGAGGCAAAGAGGAAGCGTGCTTACTTATTTCCGTGAGACGGAGTGTCTTTCCTCCTTCCTTTTTTATCCTCCTCCGTGTTGTTCTACAGCATTACAAGCGTAATGTTTGGTTTGATGTTTCCCTCGTCGTCACTCGGGATCACCATAAATGGCAATCCATCGAACGAACGCACCGACGCGCACGCAACACTCCGTAGGGAGTGTTCGCTTCTCTCGTTTCTCGCGTCGCGTCGCGCGTCGCGCAGTTAGCGCTGCGTCCGGTCCATTGTGAGCGCGGCTACGTTCACGCGGCAACGCGGATTGGTCTGTTACCCGCCGCGCAATTAGCTGCGTTCAGCTCGTTGCGAACGCGCCTCGAAGCTTTCTAAAAAATGCAGAGTATTTCATTTTATTCTTTTATTCTTTTATTTTTTTTATTATATTCGAATATTTCAAACATACGCAGAAAAGTCTATGATATAGATGGAAACGTACAATCGTGACGTTGCTATATTATAACTTTACATATTTTCAAAATATTTAATTAATTGCCTAGTTAAGATTAAAATAAACCACTGTATATATTTAGATGAATTTTTAGTCAATATTAATTTAAATTATTAAAATTCACTATAAAATTTTTTAAATTATAGCGTTGTATGTAATTATAATTTAAAATTCTTCAAAATACAAAGGATTTTTACAAAAATTTTGTTTAATTTTTTTATTTGTTTTCGATTAATAAATTATAAATAATCTATACGAAAAATTAACGATTTCATAAAAATTACTAATTTTCAACAATAGTTCATAATAAATGTAAATAATTAGAAATCTTTTAGAGATAAACATCACACATATTACTCTTTTTAAAGTAATTTGATCGAGCTCAGAATTATTTAAATGATAATAATCGAATAAATATATACTATATAAACGCGCCGGATGTAATTACGAATTTTTCATTGTTTAATAATTTAATTATTTAATAATAATTAATGATTTGCAGGATTTATGCTTATAGATGCAATATTAAATTTTTTCGTATTTTTTAATTCAACTTAATTTGATTCCATTAACGTCATGTTGCGCGGCATCGGAGTGAAGTTAGCGTCACTTTCAAATTAGTGGGTCAGTAAACATACATAAAAATACTTTAGTAAAAAGGCCAAATCAAGCTGCAGATTGATTTATAGCATTCCGATGCTATAAATCAGTAAGTATAATTTGTAATTACAATACAGGTGAGATTCATTAATCATATGGTACAAATTAGGAATTCGAGCATCGGCGATTTATCAAGCATGCATCTCGCAAAATTTATTCCATCGTGCGAAAGGAGGATGAGAAAAGGGCGTAGCAGCCATTTCGCGATGTTTTCATGGAGCTGTTCTCGTTTTTATTTCTCGTTTATTCATTCATTCCTATTACAGTGGAAGATGCTAATTGTTTTGGAAAATGCATCAACTTAGCAAGTGTGCATGCACGCTAATCGTAATCTCTTTTACATACTAAAATGTACACGTATCGATGAGTGTATACGAAATCATCTCACATTTCAATTAGTCCTTTAGATACAATCAGATTTTTCAAAAAATTGCATGGATCGACCAAGAAAAAATTTTTCATGCATGAATATATATAAGTATGTATAAACATACATAAACATGTATAAATATTTATAATATGAATAATTATATAAGGTATCCTTAAATTTCAGCATCATTCGTCCTGAGCAGGTAAAGCGGACTAAATTGAGTCGAAAAGTCCTTTACCATTTTGCGATTTTCGCATTGGTTAATGAGATATTAATTACTAAAAATCGCTAAATATTGGTTTTCAATAATTTTTCACTCTAATACTATCAATTTTACAGAAAAATTGCAAAAGACAAAAATCATTAATTTTCTTCTCATAGAACTTTACAAATTTTTTCAGAATTTTTTATCAACTTTTTATTATTGCATTTTCTTATTTTTACTACCATAAGAAAATATAGTATTAAAAAATTCTAAAAAAATTCTGAAAAAATTCTTAAAACTTTATGAGAAGAAAATAAATCATTTTTTGTCTCTTGCTGTTTTTCTGTAAAGTTGATAGTATTTGAGTAAAAAAAATATTACAAACCAATATTCAGCAATTTTTAATTAATAATTTTATAATATATAATTTAATAATTAATTATTTAATTTTTAATAATTTAATAATTAACTATTGTGAAAATTGTAAAATGGCAGAGGACTTTTCAACTCAATTTAATCCATTCTGCTGCTATGCGAGAGTTTTGTCATTAATTAACAAAGTATTAAAAAATTTAATCTAAATTCACGCTCGTGATGATTGCAAAGCAATAAACAAAACAAATACAAAAATCATAGATTTAAACGAGCATACCAGATGATGATTAATTTATAATTTATTCTATTATTTCGCTTATAATAAATATAAAGCATGCACGTACGTTTCGCACTTAGCCTTCCTTAGCCACTCCAAAAAATTTTTACATTAATTTAATATAAATATAAAGGACTTTATTTTATACATACAAATAAAAGTAGAAATGCAGATATCACATAGTGCTCTTGTATGTCAGTAAGAAGTCAAAATGTATGATGATGTCTATATTATAAAATTTATGTTGCAAATCAATTTTTTGATCCGTGGTGAGAACTGAAGTAACGTCAAATTATAAAATCCTTTATGTGTCACCAAAAATTTACGGATGCACACAATGTCAGAAAATTAGTTATAGTCATAGGAGATTATGAACAAGAAATGTTGAAAAACATATTTAGAGCTAAGAATATAAATTGTGAGATCAATTTATTACACCGTGTATATGTTTATGAATATTTATACATGTTTTACAGTGACGGACTAATGCATAGAATGTATAAGCAAACAAGGCACTTACCTAGAGCGGCAAATTTGAGGGGGCGACAAATTTTTCAAGACAGAGTTTTCACACAGTTGAGATAAATTTTTAATAAGGAATAGAAGTAATTCATTACTTGTAATTGAAGTTACAGTTATAAATTACTTTTTTTTTGTTAACTTTATTGATAATTGCGTTACTCTTGTTTTCTTTGGTAACTGTATAATGGTAAGGAAGTTACATTTTTTGGAAACGAATTTTACAGTTACTTTTATCACGATTGTTATTTTGCACACTATTGAACACAAGCCAGTCATAGCGCTTGAGACTAGAAAGCCCCTCTGTTGTGAATGGTGGTCATCGATTTTAAAAAAGTAACGGAAAAGTAACAAATGTTACTTTCTCAAGTAATGGTAACTATAACTTTTAAAAATCAATAACTAATAACGGTAATAACTTGTTACTTTTTCTATTAATGAGTAATTTGTTACTTTTAAAAAGTAACATTCCGTGATTTTTAATTTGTTAATCCAGTTAATCTAATGTTTTTGCACGAGTTATACGGGGGTGTATATCATTTGCTCGCATTATTAATTGGCTAATTTAAAATAATATAATCTCATTGGTAAAGCAGTAAAAAAAATATTAGGAACCAGCCTATATGAATAGTATAAAATGTGTAATAAAACTGTGCAAGTGCATTGCTTCCGTTACATCGAGCATATTTTATTAGAATGACATTTTACCCTTATTATTTATTAGAATTAGAACATTTCTCAGAAAATCTATATCTATATCTAATCTTTTTTCAGAATTTTATATATATATTAATTATGAAATATCATAAGATTTCTAAGATTTTTTTTGTAAGTATAATTTCTGATGAAATGTTATAAAATCTAAAAAATTTAAAAATATTTTTTAAAAATTATGGGATGAAAAATTTCAGAATATTTCAGAATTCACTTGAAAAATTTTGAGAGAAGATGTAAATTTTTTGAATATTTCTGAATATTTCTGAAAAATGTTCCAATTTGTATAAAAATTATGAGAAAAATTTTCACCAGGATAAATATACAGTTAAAAATGTATATTTATTATATTTATATTACTTATTAAAGATTATTGAATATTTTTGTCAGCTGATGCGGGGATATAAATCATTTTTTTAAATCCATTTTTCCTTTTATTTTTATAAATTAATAGTCACCTAGCAAACGAGAATGGATTGAAATAAATTGAAATGGATTCAGATTTTCAGAAATATTAATTCATGAATATTAAAATAAATGGTTTTCAATCCTGAATGCATTTTTATTCATTTATAGGAAATTGCATGGAGCATATCTCTATGCTTTTCAATCTAAAAATAATATTAGCTTTTTCTGTGTACAACACACATTGTGAATACTGTTCAATTCAAAATTTTGAATAGGAAATGTAGTTTTCAATCAAATTGCATCCAATTGAATCTAATTAAATCTAATTAAATCCAATTAAATCCAAAAAAATATTCGCTATTTAATACGCATTCGGATAGAAAAAAATTTCAATCCATTTTAATTTCAATCCATTCTCGTTTGCTGGGTATTCATGCATGAAAAATTTTTTACCATGTTATATCTACGTAAGATATATCTATGTAAGAGTTTTTATTAGAACTTACTTATTTGTGTGTGTATGTGGACGCAATGTGACCACTACAAGACGTTGGTAAACAGTTTGCGCGAGACCGGTATTTTCATTATATAAAATGTAAACGCGCGCGCATGTTTTATAACGTTTTCATAACGATTCGTAATCTTCTTGTGCCATAGTGTACGTAAAATAGTGCAAAACCCGCAAAACCGTTTTGTCATAGAACGGCATAGAAACTATATTTTATTTCGATGAGTGTTCACTTGTCATTCACGAATTTTTACGGACAGAAATTGTAGACGAGGAGATTCGAGACAAACAGCGCAGTGCGTAAACACGTCAGTCGAAGAGGTTATTTTGCCTGACTAGGGAAAAACGTCGGCCTGAAGGTTTCCTGCATTTAGTTAGTACTCTAGTTCTTTTTGATATTATATTTAGTATTACTCCATATTGGCTCATGTTATATTATTCTATTATAGACGTCCTGCGAGCTAATATATGGTATATATTATATTTGAAAATCTCAATGTTTGTTAATAATTTTTTTCAGACTGTTATATTGGGTCATCTAAAAAGTATCTGCGGTTTTTTGTCACTAGATGTGTGTTGATGGTCATATATCTAGTGACAAAGTACCGCGGATACTTTTTAGATGACCCAATATTTTAATTTTTTAGAATTTTTTCAGAATTTATGAATAATTTTTTAAACTTTTCAGATTTTTTATACAAATAGGAACACTTTTTAGAAATGTCGAGAAAATCTACACGTCTCACAGAATTCGTATGCAGAAAAATTTTAAGAAAAGATATAGACTTTCTCAGTATTTCTGGGATGCATTCCAAAACTTAACTCTGTCAACTCTGAGTATCCTTTATCTTTATTTAACATTCAGTGACCAACAAAGATAAAATGATACTCGGAGTTGACAGAGTTGAATTTTGGAACGCAATTCTGAACAGTAGGTAAGTTATGAACCAATGACCAAAGGACGATTATGGTATATGTATCTTCGATATGATAGCTATATGTTTATCATACACACTTTAAGTCAGTTCTATATTAGTTGCAAGCTAATCGCAAGTTTGTTGCGATAGCCAATATGAAGCATTGATTTCAAAATGCAAGTTTCAGATTGGCTATCGTAATAAACTTGCGATCGACTTGCAATTAATGTTGAACCGGTTTTAGGAGTTCCGCACAATAAAAGGAACAGGGAACAAAATAAGAATTTCAACCTATCAGAAACTGTGTATTCCACAATACATGATTTCTGATAGGTTGAAATTCTTATTCTCTGTTCTCTGTTTCTTTTAGATGCGTTCGGCAATGTAAATCTGAGATGCAAACTAGCAGTGCGAGCTTGATCACGTGATCTTCGAGTAATCCGAGTGCCAAGAATTAATTCCGAATATACAGAGCTGTAAACTGTCCTTTAAGGTTAAATTATAAAATAAAATGTTTATTTTTATGAATAAATAAAAAATATCCTATTAATTGAAAATTTTTTTCACTTTACTGGGAACTGATAATAGTCTTATATATTAAAAATAGATCGTTACACATGAATGTAGCAGACTCATATGCAAGGTATGTTTTCTTAAAAGAAAATACTACATTGCAAAATAAATTTTTGCAATTTATAAGTTATATCACTTGATTTACATTCGTTAGTCTTTAATATATTATAAAGAGGAAAAAAATTAAAAACTTACTTTCCTCATTAAATATTGTACATAATGTACTCCATCAATTTCTATTTGATAGCATTATTATAAATATACAGGTTATGAATTTAATTTAGGCGCGAAAATCTGCATTAGCTCTGCGAGCTCGGTCTTTGAATCCGGAGTGGATCGCGCAGTTCGATTGGCTCTAGAAATGTTAATATCGAACGCAGATGAGATGACATGTAGCAGAAAGATGCGAGTTGCCGAACGATTTTCGAGATAAAAGAGCAAACGAACACCTCCGATTTGCAATGCCAAACGCATCTTTTATTGTGCGGAGATTGCGGAGCCCTTTACCTCTCCCTCTCGTTTTATTTCCTTTCTTCATGATAGATGGCGCAACGATGCACTTTCCGATTTGTTTTCTTGTGCGCTCGTTCAATTTTCCAGTTCTCGATTTCTTCTGATTCTTCAAATACCAAACGTCATTTTCAGAAATATCAATTTTATCTACCATTATTACAAAATTCGCTATTGTTGAAACGTTGTCTTTAACATCGTAAAAGAAATTGCAGCTTCGATCTCTAAAACAATCACTTTCATCACAAAACATTCATAATTGTCGCAGGTATATAAATTCCAATTCTTCTTCCGCCGCGTTTCCCGCAAAAATCGTCTCAAGCAAGCAACCTCGTTCCACATTAGAATATGTTACTTTTTGTGTGATAATATTATGTTACTTTTCGAATGAATACTGCAAGGAGAAATATTTCAAACATTCAAACCGACCATCCATGATGTAATGAGAATGTCAGGTATAACTAATAATAGCTGAATATAATTTGGCAGGATTGAATTAATATAATTTCAATTCCACAAATAAATACTTTTAATCAAACTACTTAAATTTCTTTAATTGTTATAACGTACAAATATAAGTAAAGTTAATGAAAAAATTGTTAAAGGAAAAAATGTATAATTAAAACTACAATATTTTTTATTATGCAATTATATCTTATTTTCATAATAAACATTTTTTCCATGATAAACGTAAGAAAATAAATATTTATAATTGATATTAAATAGATTATTATATTTAAATCTCAATTTAAAATCAAAATTAATATTAACATTTTGTGTCGTTCCTATGCAACTCGTTGCCGTTCTTATTCAAATCTTAAAAATAATTGAATCTAAGTTAATCAGATTCTATAATATATTCTGTTGGTTATCAAAATATGTAAAACGCGTGTCAATAAAACTATTTGGCTTAAAATTTTAATTAAAAAATGCCGTCTTTGGAGCCAATTTCTGGTTGGTCATAATTGTTTTACGGACTTTGGTGATTCATAAATAACGAAGGAATATGGATGTCCTCCTTCATCATTTCCTCCATTGATTATTCTCGCGAAATATACTCGAAATGCATCGGCAAATTCAAGTAAAGGCGAGTTACTGATAAATTCAATTGATTGATTACATCGCGTAGAACCCTACTTCAGCAAACACCATTACTTTGAACAACTATGCTTTCACCAGAATGTTACACCTAATATTTTTACATCATGGAGTCATCTAGATGCATATAAATAAAAACAGGATAAATAAACGAGGAGAATTATGATGATACAGTTTATTATCGTTAGCATTGTTTGAGGTACATGCGTCGATTTGCGCGTTGTATATCGCGTTGTATATCTTTCCTTTTTCTACTTATTTTTGTTATTTTTTTTCTTTCTCATTTGTGTCCCTATTCGAATTTAATTAACGAATTGGACCTGGAAAGGCGCGTTCAATTGATAAATATATAAAGGTGGAAGTAGAAGGAAGCGTCATCGATAGATTATGAATTAAGCGCAAAAGCATTAATTTACAGATAAGAGGGGAGGGAGATAATACCACAAAGCTCTACGAGATAATTGTTAGTTAAAATAAATAAAGAAGCGATTGCGTTTCTCTCGAAGAAACGGTCGGACTTCGCCGATTCATAAATAACGAAGGAATGCGGGTGCCCTCCTTCATCACCTCCTCCATTGATTATTTTTGCCAAATATACTCGAAATGCATCGGCGAATTCAAGTAATGGCGAGTTATTGATAAATTGAATTGATTGATTACATCGTGTAGAGCATTACTCCAGCAAACAACACCAACTAACAGCAACGTTTGCTAGTTATATTTTCCTCATTATATAATTCAGCAATCACTAACTAATATTAACTAATAATAATTGAGGAGCAGATTTTCAAAATGCGTTTTGTCCAAAATTTCATTTTTTTTAATTGGAAATGGCGTTTCCAAGCATTCAGTGTTGAGTCATATTATAAGCTACTCTGAAATGTTCAGAAAGCATTTTTTCATCGTTAATTTATATGCTGAAAATTCATAGACATTTCAAAGTGCATTATATTTTTTAATTAGAAACAAACAAAATACATTTAACGTTTTTAGCAATTGTTTAGCAATTTTGTTTAATATTTTACATCCTACTGACGTATTGTTATTTTCTGTAAAGTGCGTAATATTCTTGTATGCAGAATTCTTTCTTTCTCGTTTCTTAAAAATTACAAATTTTGAAAGTCAAAACACTATTTGAAAGTCTGCTCCTCAATTATTAATGTAATTTCTTACTCAACATATGTGTTATATATTACAGTTATATTGTTGAGGCAAATTAGAACTAACAGTTATGTTAATTTTAGTTGCTATCTGCTGAGAACTGTGATATGTGCTCTTTTACAAGAATTACTTAATTTTCGCTCTTTAAAGTAAGATTCCATTCCAAAAATTTAGAGAGCACAGTTATATTATTAAGTGGAAAATTATAATTAACAGTTATGTTAGTGTTAGTTGGTCTTTGCTGGGAGTTTGACGCTCGACACTATTTAGATAACATAAAATCTAAAATTGAGACATAAGATTTTTTTTACGAGCATCATCTAAAACTCGTGTCACATTACATTGGAAATTGAGGATTGCGAATTGAAGATTCAGCCAATCAGAATAAAATAAAAATAAAAATGATCTGGCTCGAATTCTTGTCTTTAATTCGCAATCCTTAGTCTTCAATGCGTATTCCCTAAAACTTTCAATGTGGATTTTACTCTAAAAAGTGAAATCTCGCTCTTAAAATTGAAAATTGAGCCACTCTTTTACAAGACTGGCTCAATTTTCATTCTTTAGAGTGAATTTCATTTTTAAAAAATTCAGAAAGCAATGTGACACCAAAGTGCTTAAAAGACGTCTTTTATTCCAATTTTAGAGTTTGTATTGTCAGATTAGATCCGTCCGCGTTGCTCGTGTTTTTTGCACTTTACATCTTCACTTTCTCTCTCTTCAACATCTGAATAAATATATAATATATTTATCTCCTTTTTTAAGTACAAACATTTTTCCAGAATTCAGGCAACGTGGACAGATCTCATGTCTCTTGATTGTCTCGAGAACGGATTCGGCACGCGCGTTCCTTCGGCTTAACTCAACTAATTATAGTAACAATATTTGGCGACAGTAGTAATAACAATGATAATAATAAATATAGACGAGGCCAAGTCAATAGTTTTCGTATTCTAACTTGGATCGCGCGCGATCGAGATCGTCTTTCAGTCGCTTGTTGTTCGTGATTTCTTGCCGACGATTTTCCATTTTAAACGCGATATATTTCGTCCCTCTATTGCATACTTTCCTCACGAAATCTTCGCGCGTAGTCCATTAGTGCTAGATAAATTTTTTTACGTCACAAGAGCATCTGCGACGCAAGCGAGGAGGAGAGCTTTTTCTTCGAATCTTTTTTTTTGTTACTCTTTCTTTCTGCCTACTTGTGTCTTTTGTTGCTGCTTTATTATTCGATCTGTCAAGCACGACCGAGAAAATGGTTCGATTGGTGTCAATTAAATAATTGGCGCACAGCTGGTCAAGTTCTTCCACTTCTTTTCTTTCTTTTTTCTCATTGATTGATATATATGTAAGTGTCTATATATGTATAATCGTCCAGCATAGCAGAAATCTTGCACATTATTCACTCTCATCAATTTTCCAATAGCGACGGTTGTCTCTGTCACGTTTGGTCAAGCAAAAGATCTATCTGAATAATTTTCCCTCAGAATTTATTTGTAAAATTAATTGTAAAAATATATACATATTTTCTTTCAAATAATAAAATCTATCATTCTACTCTCTAAATTCTTTGAAGTGAGCTCTCACTCTAAAGAGTGAAAATTAAGCCAGTCTTGAAAAAGAATGGCTCCATTTTCAAGTTTTAGGAGTGAGATTTCACTTTACAAGTTGTAAAAGTGTACAAAGTAAAATTGAAATGAATCGAGATATTTTTTCATATCAGAATATTGAAACTCTTTTTAAATCCATTAATGATCATCGAGATGAACTCTTCTCGGGAATTATTTTTATTGTGATCATTCAGAAATTGTTAATTTGATAGCTTGTTATGCTGAGAACGATTTCTAAAGCTTACTACTCTCTAAAGCTCTCTAAAACTCTAAAGAGAGAGTGAAATCTCACTCTTAAAGATTGAAAATTGAACCACAAGGCTGGCTCGAGAATTTTCACTTTGTAGAATGAGATTCCACTCCAAAGAATTTAGAGAGTAGAACTTGTAATAGGGGGAAGAAAGTTCGGGACCAAATGGTTAGCGTATCCATAATATTAGAGGAACATTTAAATATTCGATAAATACATAAACCATTTATTTTCGGCATAAATCGTATTTATTTTTATATCATAAATTTTCTAATTCTTTTGTTACAATAATATATATTATTTCTCGCCGAAAATATTAATTGCTTACTTAATCAAGTCCAATCTTACTCAATTATTTAATTGACACCATTTTTCCAAACGGTCGATATTTTGCAAAAAAAAAGAGAAACTATCTAATCACTCTCTCTCTCTCGTGTTTTACCATCGATGAGGTACTTTTAAGTAAGATTTTGATTTTCATGTATCGATCGATTTAATCGGTTATTTATATAAAATCCGAGCAACGTTTTTATATTTTTTTTCTTGTAAAGAGAAATATATAACAGATTTTCCTCTTTTATCATTAAATCGAGATACTCTTAAATCGAGTTATTAATTCAAATTTTAGTTGTGATTTAAATTCACACATGATTTTCTTTGCCCTTTCGTTTTTTAATTCGTCAGCAAATTATACAGCTACAGTAATATCATAATTGGCTGCTTTTTTCCTCGTATATATTTCTCATAGTTTAAAAATCAGCACTAAAAGTCAGAATCTGTTAAGACTTCTACCCTACTTTCTCTATTTTAAAGACAACAATCCTTTATAATTATTAACATTATTAACATTATTAACTTTTGAAGAATTTAATTGATTTTTTTGTTGCTACCTTTACTCTTTTCTTATCCTATTTTCTCCTGGAACTTTTCATTACATTTTTTATAACAAGCTCTTTTTCAAGAATGGCTCAATTTTTATTCTTTAGAGTGAGATTTCACTCCAAGGAATTTAAAGAGTACCCAGGACAGTATCCTGGACTAGCGCATCTCTCGCGTGCATCATTCTCGGAGTGGTGCGAATCCTTACTTAACTGTACCTCGTCGTTGATCTTTCGGTAATCTCAGTAAGTAGTTTCAGACAACCGTAGTCAGGCAGCTCGCGCAGCTCTCGTCCGAACCAGTCAGACGGTGTGCCTTCGTTCCGGCGGCCGAGGACGGTTTTTTTCGACATTAATTCGAACGAGTATAACGTTTTTTTTTTACGTTAATTTTTTTTTTCTACACACGCACGTTGTTTTGTACGACGATGCTTTGTTACAAACAGGAAGGAGGAGGGACTCGATGAGGCTCGACGTTCGTTAATAGAAACGCTCGTCGAGCTACTTGCGTGATTCACGCTTTTCACGCTGTAACTTTTCCGCACGTATAGATCCAACGTGACGTGTGTATATGTGTGTAATACTGGTAACAATCATTATCCCGAAGGGATAGCAAGGAGGAGCGATAATTTTTCTGTAACGATGTATCACGTTTTTCTCGTCGCAAATATCTATCTTTCTCTGCTTTTACATTTTTTATCGTATCTTTCAATAAAAAAGAATTGAGTACTTTTGTTTATATACTGAAAAAAAATTTACTCAATTTTAATAAATATTTTTATCTGTAATACTAATATAATACTAACTAAATATTTAGGTACTAAATGTAAATATATACTTATTCGGTACAGGGAAAACTATTAATTTGATTTATCATTTTTATTGAGTAAATATTTATTGTAAGTAAATACTTTGTTAGTACGATTTAAATAAATATTTATTAAAATTTAAGTAAACTTTTTTTAATGGATTCAATTATTGAATATTTTTATAGAATTTAGTTTTCAGAAACTCGATTTTAGAGATGACAAGTTTTCGACTTTTTTCTTTCTTTTTTTAAATGAAAAGTCGGATGGAGAAGAAGCATTGAAACAACTAAAGACCGCTCGTCGTTGCTATCTTCTTCACTTCGATTTTTAATTGATTGTAGCAAGATGTGTTTTTTTTATTGATCTGTTACTTAATGTTTTTCTTAAAGCACAATGAGGTCCCCTCCCAGCTCCTCAGCTCCTCGCCGCATCCGCCGTCCGTTTCGAACTTCTCGCGACTGCCTTTTACGGAGATTTATTTTGATTGCCTCTTACGTCCCATATTGCAGATCTTGAAGTGGCACAGGGACATATCTGAAATATAAATCGCATCTGTTACTCGCCGTTACTGTAGCTGCATCTTGGCGAATGCCATATCGCTCTAATAACGAGCAATAGCACTCGACAATGATTTTGTTTAAATGGGTAATTTTGGAGAAAGATGAATCTTATGTATTTGTGATGTTAAAAATGAGATAAAATTTATCTTACAGGCTCCAATTTTTTGTTGTAAAAGATCAGATATGTCCAACCGACAAATCTGATCTTTTTACAAAACTTATACATTTTATTAGCACTTTATTGTATCTTGGGATCTTTTTCTCATTTATTTTTGTGTGAAGTCTTTTGTAATGAGTAGAAAATTATGTAGGTTAAATTCAGTAGGTATTCCCTGCGAATCATTTTATTGTTTGTTGAAGGGATAAGTACAGGAATTTTTTAATGCATGATACTCAAAAAGCTTTTCTCACATGTGACAAACACATTTAAAATTAGCGCAAAAAGTTCAGTAAAATCATTCTTTTTTTGCACTCGTGCTTATCAACAAATAAATATAATTATTAATCGTCACGAGTTAATCTATCTATATATTGTTCTTCTGATTATGATTATTTGTTAATATATATATATATTTCTATTAAATTTTTAAATTTAGTTAAATTTAATTTTTTAATTTATTATTTATTTAATTTTTTAAAATTTATATATATTAACAAAAATAACGATTTTATTGAAATGTCTAAAAATTTAATTAAGTCAGATCTGAAAATAATTTTATTGAAGCATCAAAATAATTAAGGATCTTCAAGCTAGTTGCTGAAATATTAAAATTTATTGCAGCATTGTTTATTATGCTTGAGTCTCTTACATAATTATTCTAATGGTCCAATAAAATTATTTTCTACCTAGCTTAATTTTTATATATTTTGACAAAATCGTTTCCATCACTTTTCACATGTCGTATGTTTTCACTATTCAAGAGCAGCACAGATCGTCTCGGTTGCTTAAACTGCATTCTTTTTTAACTGAAATGTGAAAAGAATACAACATCTAATGTGCCTTTATATTAGTGGTCGCTTTTTTAGATTATTATTAGATCGCTTGCACTACTGTATCACGTGACGTATTGTAAACGCAACGAATGACATTCGAGGCCGCGGTGAGAAAATATTTGAATTAAAAATGCTTTCTTTGTAAGATTAAAACTAAAAGCAAAACTTAATTTCTACACCTACTCACTTCAAATGAAATTAAAGGCTCTTAAAATTATTACTTGTATTAAATACATCAATATTTTCGAAGTTGCATTTATACATTTAAAAAAATATTCTTAATTTTTAGTTGTCACAAACTATTCCTGC